>CAUYQG010156853.1:0-16694 GCA_963574415.1 Tarsius wallacei | reverse complement strand
CCTGTAGTTCCAGCTACTTGGAAGGCTGAGGCGGAAGGATCGCCGGAGCCCAGCAGGTCGAGGTTGCAGTGGCCGGAAGCGGCCACTGCACTCCAGTCTGGGCGACAGAGTGAGACTCTAACTCAAAAAAAAATTTTTCTTATAAGTATGAATTAGGTAATCAATTAATTTAATTTGAAGTGTATTTGTTACCTAATGATATTTTTTTAAAATAATGAGCTTTTACGTCAACAAAAGAATTCATACAGCTCATCGGGTGTTCCCTGTTGTAGAACACAGAGTGTAGCATCTTAATTCATTCTTCAACCAAAATTTCTTAGATTCACTTTCATCTACAAAAAAGTAGATCTTTATAGATTCATCCTTTTACACCTTTAACGTGGATTTATACTAGAAGATCGGCGATTAACTAAAGTCATCTATAAATTTGTTACATAGATGACTACATTAAAAAAAGAGACACACCATTAATAGAGCAAGAGTTTTGAACCACAATTAAGATAGAGTCCTTAAGACAGTTTAGCCTGGTTTTATCTCCAAATTGGTAAATCCCTGATGCGGGGATGTTTGTTATTTTTATTGGTCCTCTTTCATGTACCAGGAGAATACAAGTTTTTCAGCTTGGACTGAGAATGTTCTCATGTCACTACTAATACATAAACTGCAGGCAAATCTCTATCACTCTGAATCTATGGAATGGGGGGAGACAGTGCATCTTTGACTAAGTCACTGAGCTGTGTTCCCCACCTTTTTTGGCACCAATAATCTACTAGAAGAAATAATTACCCAGGTATAAAGTTTACCGTCATAAGACAGTTGTGAGAGATGTTTAATTATTTTCCACAATGACTTAAATTTAAAGAGTAATCACTCTGGGTGCCTCTTAAAAAATGCAGCCTCCAGATGCACCTGAAATTCTAGCACTATAGATTCAGATGCTACCATCAATCTCTAAAAACCCATCAAATCCAAGTAAAAATAATAATAGTATTTTATATAGAAAACTGATTGTTGTTCTCTTCTATGATGGGTAAATAAAATGTCATTAGTAGAGGTTGCTACTTTTATTCATCTGTGTCATCTAATCCAAGTAAAAACAATTTCTATAATATGCTGATACTACTTTGAGACAAATTCTTTAGGTATATTCACTCCCAAAAGGCTTCCTCCCAAAAGACTGCCTCCTATAAACATTTTTTGTGGGAATTTCAAGCTGTCACAGGACAAGAAAGCTGTATTTTTAATAAGTTCCTCCTTCCCAGTCTTCAAGAATAACCCTCACATCCCACGAAGGTATCAGCCTCCATAGAATGAATAACTTTAAAAGTTATGCCATCTACTGTAGGGTCATTTTCACTGCTTTTATCTTTGAGATTTGCTTGTTCTCTTTGCCTTCAGGTTGGATCTCTGCTCAGAATGTCAAGGTTGTCTTACTGAAGTCTTCATTAGAAAAATGGCAGATATTTACATTTCAGGACCCAAACAAATGTTTCAAAAAGAGCCCCTGTATCCAGTTTTGACTGTTAGGCAAAGAGCGGACTTTACTTTTCAATCATAGTTGCAGACTGTTCACTATACTTAACCTGAGGATAGAGACATTTTCTGAAATGTCATGAAGGACAGATTGTAAATGTCTTAATCACATTTGGTTTCACTGGGCTACTTGGATTTATTTTCCAGCATTCACGTTTAATGTCACATTTTCATAAGATGTGATATGCTGAGAACTCTCTAACAGTAGTCAGAAAATGTTGGTTCTAATCCTGCCCTCTTATTCATTGCCGTACACTAAATATGTGCTAGGACCTGTTCAAAGCACCAGGGAAGAAGACAAATCAGACAGCTTTTGCCTTTGGGGGGGTCACTGTCTGAAACAGGAGAGAGACATGCATGAAGATGGAATTGTCATACGATGTGGTGAGTTGGTACAGAAGTTGGCACACAGAATTCTGGGAGTACAGACGAGGAGTTGGCGCACAGAATTCTGGGAGTGCAGCTTCACTGCAGGGTTTTACAGAGGTTGGTGGATGAGCTGAGGCTGGAATGAGGGGGGAAAAGAGCAGGCAGTGGAGGGTGGGTGCTCCCTGCAAAGACAACGGTCAGAGATGAGAAACCATCTGGTGTTTGCAGTGGGAATGCAAGTGATGCTGTTCTTACTCTAGAATAAAGCATACTCCCTAGCTGATAGTGGTCTTGGATGAACCCACAAACAAAAAAAGGTGGGGCTGTGGGAGCCCTGTTCTTGCATTTATCCTGGAAACAAGAGAAACTGTTGCAGGAGTTTTTAACTCCACTGTCAGCTTCAACCAGCAGCCTCGGGGTTCTTGTCCTACAAACAAGAAGATTAAGGAACGCGGACACCAAAAGAATGAGTGAAAGAAGGAGTTTATTACGCAACGAGGATTTCTAGAAAAAGAGAGGAGGCCCAAAATGGGTAACCCAGTGCTAGAAGTATTTTGTGGTTTTATCTTATCTTTTCTGGGGGCGTTCCTCTCATTTATTCTCATTCGCTCCTGACTTTCTGAGACCCAGTTCTTATTGTGCATGTGAGTCCTTGACCAAAGTTACTCCATCTTCAATATTATCCATAAGTACCACCAAAAAAGACCACTCAGGGAGGTAAAACCTCAATGCTAATGCTACATTAATCATATTATAATTAGCCAAGGTCAAGTTAGGACATTTAGTTAATCTACTGAACCTGTGTTTAAGCAGTAAAAAGTCCCTTTTAGCAGCACAACCTGGGTTGAAAGGATGTTCTTAACCACACTAACCTCATTGCCAGCCAACAATTATATAATGAGGGTGGTACAGGGGGCATTCTTGTAACTGTTAAGTCTCCTCAAGACCCTCCCTCTCTGTCTGCCTAACCAGCTTCTCACTATCTCCTCTCTTAAAGTCATTGAAGGTTTGAAGCATAGAAGTCACTGCTATGATTTGTGTCTTAGGTGTATCACTATGACAGCAAGGTGTTAGACTACACATACAAAGAGATAATGGCCAAACCATGTACAAAACTAGAACTCTGGCCTGTGGCCTGCAGCAACTTGCCCAGGAAATCAACCCCGTATGTACAATAGTCAGCCCAGGAAACCAGACTACTCTAAGTCACACTGTAGATGCTAGAATCAGGAGGAGGGACATCAGGAAGCAGTCACAAAAGACAAAGCTCCTGGTAACCTTTCTCCAGTCTTCAAGAATAACCCTCACATCTCATTCAGGTATCAGCTTCCACAGAATGATTAACTTCAAAAGTATGCCATCTACTGAGCACCTACTGAGAGATAGATGCTCAGCCATCTATCTCTAGTAGCAGACCATGAAGCCAAACAATTGTCTGTAAAATTGGCTCTGCATGGCCAGGATGTGATAAATAATTGCCAGCTTCCCTATTATGAGTCTCCACTTGGAAGAGGGCCAAGCACAGGAAGCCAAATATGCTCCCCTAGCCAGTACCATAGAAGGTCCCACTTCTAACTTTGCTCACCTCCTGCTTCCTGTGTCCATAGCCTCCAATCAGGGTACCCCTGCAGCCTTCTCTTTTGCCCACTATAAAGTATTTCCACTTGTCTGCCTGACTCTGAGACTCTACCAAACACAAGAGATGGTGACTGACTCCCTTGCTATAGCAAACTCTCCAAGAACGGCTCTTTGCTTTTCTCATTTGGTTGATCTTTGTTTATTTCCACAAAGGCTAAGAATCAGTTATAAGCATTAAAGGAGTGTAAACCTGGAAGCAAGAAGGTGATCAAAAGCAATATAAAATAATAAAAATAAGCATGTACTATATATCTGCACTCTACTAATCATATTACCTCTTAGACCCTCATTTATTTCCTGAAACAATCCCTGTTTCATGTACCATATGTGAGCCATACTTTCAGGTAGAGGAAATTGAGACTTAGGAAGATAAACTAGTTCATGTCACAATTTTTACAACTAGTAAGTAATTCCAACTAGGTCTTTCTGACAACAAAGCATATGCCCTAAACGTTCTGTGAACTGCCTCAAAACCAAAGTCAACAAAGAGCCAGACCTTAAGATTATTGACTTAGACAATTAACTACTTCTCTGTATTGTGGAACCTCAAAAGGGAGATGGATACAATAGAGTGGTAAAATATTTGGGAAGTAAAATATCAGAATTTGGTGACTGGAAGGATATGGCTGGTGGTGGGAGGATGGATAAGGAATCCAAGGTAATCTCATGTTCTGAGTGACTATTATCCCCCTACTTCTGTCCCCAAAGACCCTTTCTGACTTACACACCTGTAAGGCCTGAGAGAGAAAGCAGGGGGCTTAGGGCCAACTTCTCCTGGGCCCTCGGTCTAGTCATCTAGTTTCTCTAAGCATTAATTTTATCTGTAAAATGGAAAGAAGGTCTTGCCTACCACCCATGATTGTTTTTTATATAAAATAAAACAGCCGCTTTAAAAGTACTGAAAAGTTGTGTGTGGATACTTGTTTCAGATAAGTTTTGGTTATACAGAAAATATTTTGTAACATATCTGATGATAAACTAGAATGCTTATACTGTTTTTAAACTTAAAGTGGACTTTCATGAAAATTAATATGTCTATTTCTCACATTATGTGATTTAAAAGTTATTTTTAATACGCAAGGTTACTTCTATCTTTTGGTTCCATACTAAGATCTAAGAAATTCCCTGAAAATATTTTTGCTTTTTTAGCAAGTAAACACAGCTGAGAAGTACATATATTTACATGAGATTATAAAATGTCAAATCTCATTTGGCCAATACTGTTTGTAACAGCAGAAAAATAATGCAATTCAAAGGATGTAAGCATGCAGAAGCAGCCAAACCATAAGCCTTTGCCTCAAGTGGCCAAAATACTTGAACTTTCTTTTTCTTTCTTGACTATTTAACTTGCCTTTCTGTCACCAGCTAGACCTTATTTCCCAAAACAAGTAAATATATAAAGAGAGATGGGTATATATTTTATGTATAAATATTATATATATGGTATTTTCCAAACTAAGTAAAAATATAGAAATACACATATGTGCATATACGTTCTTTTCTTTGGAATTCAACAGCCAATTCAAGACTGCTTATAAAATCCAGTCAAAACTAGGTTCCTGGAATATAAGGAGGATGTGTTACAATCAGCTTCAGGAGCTGCTCTGTAGGCAACATCAGACATACTGGTCTGAATTTCACATTCTCTGAATTTTTTTTCTTCTTGTCTTGACCAAATACCAGATCTCAGCTAGGGCAAGTTATACAATCAGCAGGTGTTAGAGTATTATAAATGATAACACAGAATAACTACTATGTACCAAGAACTGTGCTGTCTCATTTTTTGAAAAGTATTTTTTATTAATGTTATTTTTAATTGACAAATCATATTTGCATATATTTATGGTGTATGATGTGATAATTTGATATATGTATACATTGTGGAATGATTAAATCAACCTAGTTACAATATCTAGCCCCTCACTTTTTTGTGCATTGTTGTGATAAGGCATTTGAAATTTACCATCTTAGCTATTTTGAAATATATAATACATGATTTTTAACTATGGTCAATCTTCTGTGTAACAGCTTTCAGAACCTACTCCCTCTGTCAAACTGAAACTTTGTATTATTTCATCAACAATTCCCCGTTTCTTTCTTCTTAACCCTGCCTTCAACCTCTGGTAACCATATACCCCTTGCTTCTACTCTTTGCTTCTATGAGTTCGACTTTTAAGATTCCACATATAAGTGAGCTCATGTGATATTTGTCTTCCTGTAGCTGACGTATTTCACTTAAAGATGAAAGATAACAAGTATTGGCAAGGATGTGGAGAAAAGGGAACACTTTAACACTGTTGGTAGGAATGTACATTAGCACAGCCTTCAAGGAAAATGCTGTGAAGAAAGTTTCCTCAAAAATTAAAAATAGAATTCCACTTTTCTGGGAGTATATCCAAAAGAATTTAAATCAATACATTGAAAGGCTATCTGCACTCTTGTCTTTATTGCAGCATTATTCACAATAGCCACAATAAAAAATCTAAGTGTTCATCAATGGATGAATGAATGAACAAAATGGTGTATATATACAAAATGGAATACTATTCAGCCTTTAAAAAGACAGAAATCCTTTCATTTGTGACAATATGGAAGATCGTGAAAGACATTATGCTAAGTCTCATTTTTTGAAAAGTATGACTTCTCTCATATAGTTCTAATGACCTGAAGATCTAGATATCACTATTTCCCTCATTGTATAGTTGAGGAAACATAGTAACAGAAGTTGAGTAATTTGTAAATGTTCACACAGCTAGGAAATTTTGAAGCAGATATTTGAAACTTTAAAAAATTAAAGTAGGCTAGTATTGCTTTCTAAATATAAAACCCAAAATTTTAGTGACTTAGAACCACAAAAGCTTGCTTCTCTTTCATGTGACATGCTTATTATGTGCTGATAACAGAATTGCTTATTCCAGTTTTCTAAGGATCCAGGTTGATCGAGAACATACAATTTCCAAATTTACTATCTCTTGTAATAGAGGGGACAAGAAATCTTAAATTAATAATTAAATGCTTCAGCACAGATATAAGCCATATTCTTTACCTTGACAATGCATGTGGTCATGGTCAATGTGATCATATGGTCCCACCTCTGATCCACACCAAGGTCAAGAAGTACAAGCCAGAATGCTTGAAACATTTGGAAAATGTTAGAAATAAAAATTATGGTAAGAGAAAAGAAGAATGCCTTATAGGTTCACTGGTAGAATTGACAGGGTCAAGGAAGGAGTCTGTAAACTTGAAGATAGGTCAATAAAACTTTCCAAACAAAATGAGAAGAGAAAAAAAGAATGGAGAAAAAACAGAATAGAACACGAAAGAACTGTAGGACAATTTCAAAAGGTGTAACACAGGTGGGACTGGAATACTAGGAGAGAAAATCTTGAAAGAAATCTGGGGAGAGAGGAATGTTAGCTACAGAGTGAAAAGAATAAGTAATTGCAGCAGATATCTTGTCGGAAACAGTGCAAAAAAAAAAGAAAGAAAAAGCTGAAATAAAATTCTTTGTTTTTTAAAAAAAATCTAGAATTCTATGTTCAGAGAAATTTTTCTTCAAAAATGGAAGAAGAAATAAAGGCTTTCACAGATGAACAAAAACCTAGGAAAGGGATCACCAGCAGACTTCCTACAATAAAGTTTTGCAAATAGAAAGAAAATTATATAGGCAAGGTAGTTGGATCTATATAACAGTTCAAAATGTATATGCACCAAAATAAATGAAAGAAAAGCTCATAGAACTAAAAGGAGAAATAGAAAATTCCACCACTGTAATTGAAGACTTTAATGATCTTCAGGCAGTAATTAATAGGTCAAGCAGAAAGAAAATTGTTAATGATGTAGGAGATTTGAAGAGAATTACTAATGAACTTGATCTAATTGGCAATTGTAGAATATTTCATCCAACAAAACAGAATATACATTCTTCTTAAGCTTGGATGAAACATCCACCAATAAATCACATTTGAGGCCATAAAACACAGCTTAACCAATTGAAAAATAAAAATTATACAAAGTATGGTCTCATATTACTATGGAACAAATTGGAAATAAACAGCAGAAGATATGTGAAACACCTTAAAATAATTGGAACTAACTTCTAAATAAGTTATGAATAAAATAATAAATCTCAAGAGAAATATAAATATATATTGAGCTAAATGGAACTGAATATAGAACTTAACATTTGTGAGATGCAGCAAAAACAGTGCTTAGATAGAAAATCATAGCATTAAGTGCTTATATTAAAAACTAGATCTCAAATTAATAATTTAGATTCCATCTTAGAAAGCTAGAGAAAAAAGATCAAAACAAGTCTTAAGCAAGCATAAGAAAACAAAAATAAAAATCAAAGCTAAAATCAATTATTTAAAAACAGGAAATCAATAAAGAAATCAAGAAAACCAAAACCTCATTCTGTGAAAAGATCAATAAAATAAATTAACCTCTAACCTGGCTAACAAAGAGAAAATAGAAAATATATAAATTATTAAAATCAGACATGAAATAGGGGACATCAATACCAATCTCATGGGTTTTCAATGAATAATAAAGAAATACGAATAATTCTATTCCTGTACATTTGATAACTTAAACAAAATAAACTAATTTCTTGAAAGACATAAACAATCAAACTTACACAGAGAGAAGAGATGATATGAATAGCTCTATATCTATTAAAATTGAAACAGCAATTAATAACTCTTTTTTTTTTGTCATTTTAATTGCTGTAGAACTAACTTTATTTGCTAATAACTCTTTTTTTCTGGTGAAAATTAACTTTATTTTTCAGCTTCATCATGACATAGTAACAAAACTGGCACGTACAAGGATACTGATATTGGGCCTGATTGGAGAAATGCCTCTGGCCCAGTTGTAAAAAGATGAAAGTAACAAAGATAAACAGAAGTTGGAGTTATAAAAAAAGGGAGTTCAAGTGTTAATTGTGCCATAATCTGTGTGACCAGAGGCTACTTTTCCTAAGCCTGTTTTCTCACCTGTCAGTGGATTGGATCAGTCATTTTATCACTGTGACATTCTGAGCCATTTGTAACTGATGTGTCCCTTGTGGTCATGTGAGAGGCCACACTGTTATAGGCTGAGGACAGAAGGCCACGGTGAGTGGTTCAGGTGCTTTGAGTACCTGGTCTTGGCTCAGAGTCTCGCTGGTGTTTGCTCAGATTAGGCAGCCTAAGCATAAGCCCAGGTGTCTTGAAAGGCTGGGGACACCACAACTAAACGTCAACAGCAGGAACAGAACGGGGAAGATCAGCACCTATTTTGGAAGGAGGAAGCCCATGAGTTAGGACTCTTTCTAATTCTGATTTTTCTACCCAGGTTGTTTTAAACCAGGTTCTCCAGCCTGGCAAAATCTGCCCATATGGAAAAGCTCTGAAGTCTTCTGCAACCTGTTCTCCAACTGTATTTTCTCCCATCTTTGTTTTGACAAGCCTCTAAGCAATGCAAATGGCCTCTCAATAGGTGGTGTCTCTAACCACTCCAGCATGCTCTAAGACCCTCATCTCCTTCACTGTCTGCCATTCCCTCTCAAAATTAAACGTGGGCTCTGCTTTTTCCTTCTCGTTTGAGGTTCTCCTCCCAGCATCCAAAATGGTCATCATGCCTTGAGCAGATGCTCTTCAACAGGCCAAGAAATCTTTCCCTCACCTGGATGAAAAGGCTGCAAGTTGGGGAGGGTGTGAAGGCTGATGAGAAGCCCCAGGAGTTAAGGCAAGATCCTGGACATATCCCTGTGTCCACTCCGGAGAGTGGGTTAAACTGTCTTTATCTTCTAAAAACCATAAGATTAAAAAATTGTATTCCAGACCAGGTGTGGTGGTTCATACCTGCAATCCTAGCACTTTGGGAGGCCAAGGCAGGAGGACTGCTCAAGCACAGGAGTTCAACACCAGCCTGGGCAACATAGTGAGACCTTGTGTCTACAAAAAACACAAAAATTAGCCAGGCGTGGTGGTGCTACTCAGAAGGCTGAGGAGGGAGGATCGCCTGAGCCCAGGAGCATCGCCTGAGCCCAGTAGGTCAAGGCTGCAGTGAGCCCTGATCGTACCACTGCACTCCAGCCTGGGGACAGAGTGAGACCCCAACTAAAAAAAAAAAAATTGTGTTGATGGGCTAATTCTATATGTAGTCTAAATTCCTGTATGGTCTCCAGAATAGGATCCATGGACAAGCAGGACAGAGTAAGACGCCTAGCCACAGCAATGATGATCACAAACTGTTCTGTGTTTTTAATCTTCCTGTTTCTGATTTAGAACTATGAAGTGATTAACACAGCTCCTGCTCAAAAATAATGCTGTAATGTCATTTAGGTTATAGGAAGTTTCTGTTTATAGTCCTTACACTCTTCCTAATTAAAATGTATGTCTTTCCTCATGATGGGTAATTAGTATCTTCCAATTTGGTTACTTGTGCTCACTAACTGCTGCTTTATTTTATTTATCTTTAGCAGGCCTAGACATTCCTGAAAATTGCTACTTCATTAAACTTGGAGTTACAGGTTGGGAAGCGAATGGGTACCACTGGGTGCCCGTTTGTTTCTAGGGAGAAGGAAAGACTATTTTGCTCCTTGCTTGTGGGCAGAAAGTAGAGGTGAAAAGAAGAGGTGACACAAAAGATGGAGGGGTTTTTTAATGGCCAGCAACTCTCTCTACCGTCTGTTCTAGCAAGAGCTAGGATCTAATGCTCTCTCTAGATCCTGGATGGAAGAGATGGAAGTCAGTGTTGCCAGGATCCTGCGGGCCCAAATGTCTCCAACACCCTAGTTCTGGCTTTTGCTTCTCCCAGCAGCCTGAGGCAGACACAGGTTACACCTAGCCTTGGGCAGTGAGCCAAGTTCCCAGGCATTGAATTGTGCCAAGCCTCAGAATCCTAAGCGTTCATGCCTGCTTTCTGAATTCGCTCAAAAGGCTTAGCTTTCTTACCCCTCTGAGGTTGGCATGTGAGGACCAAGAAGGCACTGAGGAGTGGCCTGCCCTCCAGTTGAGTGGAACGTTGGTGCTAACTCTCTTCCCCATTCTGAGCTCAGTGGGTGCCCCCTTCTCCAGTACCCTACTGGTCCCCTCTACTCAAAACCACCTGCATCTGCCAAACTAGAAAAAATAAACAACAGAACTGTCTCCATCCCTGCCCTGATGGCTCCTTCCCTCCTTCCAGAGGACATGAGGGGCCCCCACACCATTTGGGGTCTTAGATTAGATTTGAGCCTGGATGATAAAAGGGAGGGGCTTCAGTCAGTGCCTTCATGTTTCCAGACCCACCCCGCTCTGAGTATGGGAATCATAGTGGCTTCGTCCCTCAAGTTTCTCTCTGCTTTGGTTCCAGAGTCCTCTTTCTCTTCCACACAGGGTGGGGGTTGTTATTGGTGAAGGTAGGCATCTAGCCAGAGCTTCCCTGACTCCTTCAGTGAGTGGACAATACTGGCAAAGGCTGAGAACAGGGGCTTGGACTGGTACTCTATGCTTGGCACACAGGGACCGCACCCAGGGGGGCCACTTTGTGGTAACTGTGCCGGAGCATCGTGGGGAAGAGATGGTGCTCAATCTGGAAGTTGAGGTGTCCACTGAACCAGTCACGGAAGGGAGATTTGTGGACGTTGCATGTGGCCTGAAGTTGGAGACCCAGTCCATGTTCCGGTCATGATCGATGTTCATGGGGATGTGGTTCATCTGTGTCACCCACACAAACCAATTGCTCTCCAGGAACCTGACCATGAGGAACAGGCCCAGGAACCCTTTCAGCTCCAGCAGCAGCACTAAGGAAGGAAGACGCAGATAGAGAAGGTGACCATCCAGGCCAGGTCCATCCACTTCTTCCGCCGGATAACAAAATAGAAAATATACCACTGGAAGTAGAGAGGCAGCAAGGCTGGAGGCCCGATCAGGAAGAAGTATTTGTGCTGGTTGTATGGCATGTACTCTTTCTTCTGTTTTCCGAGCTCCACAGAGAGAAGCTTCCCCAGGGCAAAGAAGAAAGGATGCATGTTGATGTCTGGGTCTTTGCGGAAGCAATTGGGCTTGGCATGATATTGGAAGTGCATGTGGTTCCACCAACTGGCCAGTGGCCAGTCACAAAGGATGTGGTTTCACCTCAAGGTGCTGAAGACTGACTGGTGCCCCCCTGCATGTGGGCCAATCACAAAGTGATGGAGCACGTGGTTCCACCTGGAGGTGCTGGAACCTGGCCGGTGCCCCCTTCACGTGGCCAGTCACAAAGTGATGGAGCACATGGTTCCACCTCGAGGTGCTGAAGACTGGCCAGTGACCCCTTCACGTGGCCAGTCACAAAGTGATGGAGCACGTGGTTCCACCTCGAGGTGCTGAAGACTGGCCGGTGCCCCCTGCATATGGACCAATCACAAAGTGACGGAGCACCCGGGATCACACAACATGTGATTCTTCATGCTGGGGTGGGGCCACGAGACTTCTCAGTCTCTCATCGTGGGACTTTCAACAAGTCCCTCCCCCAGAGCTGGCGTGCTCAGTCTTTGCATTTCTCCCCCTTTCCTCCGCCGCCATTCTGGGTAGGGTTTCAGATTCCCCCACTCGGAGCACCCCTGCCCCGTGGCGGCTGACTTGGGGTCCTCGGCGACAAGATTTATGTCCACGGGTCCGGTGGCCCCAGGCCCCGGCCAATTAATGACTCTTAAAAAAAGAAAAAGCACCAGGTCCAAAAAATCTCACTGCTGAAATCTGCCATGCATTTAAGGAAGAAATAATGCCAATTTTCCACAAAAGAGAAGCAATAGAATACTTTCTGACCCATTCTGATTCCAGAATTACCTTAGTACCCCAGAATCAGATAAGCGCATTACAGGAGAATAAAACTACAGACTAATCTCTTTCATGAATATTGATATAAAATTCCTCCACAAACTATTCAACCAAATCCAATAATGTATAAGGACAATTATACACTATGACAAAATAGAATTTGTTTCAGGCATTCTAGATGGGTTCAATAATATAAATCACTGGTATAATCCACAGGTTAAAAAAGAAAAATCACATGAGCTTACCTTTTGCTATTAAAAAAATGAAAAAAAAAATCCAGCATAAAGGACTACATGTTGTGTGATCCTATTTATATCAAACTTCCAGTATAGTCAAATCTATAGAGACAGAAGAGGTTTCGAGATTTCCTACGGCTGGGAGAGCTAGGAAATTAGGGGTGACGGTGATAGCCAAGCTGTGTGAGTTTGGGGGGAGGGATAACCAAAACCTTCCGAAATTGGTCGTGGTGATATATATGCACAACTGTATGAATTCACTGAACCCAAAAGGGTGAATTGGATGTGAATTATTTCTCAAAGTACAAACAAACCTGTTTGAAAAAGAACAGTCATGGCCAATGTGCCCAGTTAGTATTTGTAAAGGGCTTGGTAGAGTACCTGACACAAAAGTTAAATACTATGCACAGAATTCTATATTCATAACACCAAAAAAACATAAATGAGAATTATAGAGGCTTTGGAATTAGACATTAGAGAACTTTAGTTTATTCTCTTCATCTGGCGAGTGGGGAACTGAGATTCAAGGAGCTAAGGTTGTTTTCCTTTTCTCACATCAGAAATTGAAATATATTCAAAAATTAGGTACCCACTTTCCTGATTTTTATAACAGGGCTCTTAGCTCTGTACTGCACGGGACTGTTCTTTAGGGACTTTCTTTTCAATTTGCTACCCATCGTGCCACCAGGTTGATTTAGGAAATAATTTAATTCAGATTCTTTTTGTTCTCAGGTTTCACTTATTAGATATAGTTGCCCTTGGATTGGTACACCCTAATAACCACTCATAGCTATGAAAAAAATGAAAGAGAAATATTTGTTGAATGGATTGTTTGCGAGAGTCCTTTTAAATATGCAATAATTTATGATGGGTGGTTTTGAGGTGATATTGTTTAACTATAATTTTATGGTTTTAAATTGTTTCATTTTAATGTGTGGGTGAATAGCAATTTAAATCTGAATTTTCAATAATGACCTATTACAAAAACTACTTTTGACTGAGCTTGCAAATTGTAGACTGTGTCTAAACTGATGTTCCAGTTATTTCATTCTTGCTGTAATGATCCTGTGGATTCTGGAGATTGAAGTCATAATGCATAATGATAAAGACTTTAGAAGATAGAAAGGAATAAACATGAAACCTCGTGTTTTTTAATGGAGTCTTTATTAAGCAAAAGAATCTGTTTTGATGAAAAGGCTTAAAATTGCTTCCACTTTGAGATATCAAACTGAGAAAGGTTTCCTTTTTTTCTCTCTTTTTATCAAAATTTTAAGTTTTGTATTAATGACTTCATGGATTGCCTTATTTAGAGGCATTCTGGTGTGTTTTTATAAATACTGTTATTAACAGTCTTTATGTGGTCTACTTAAATCTTTACAGGAAATCATAATTTATAATAAACACTACTGCTTTCTCAATCATTATAGTAGAAATCCAGGCATAGTGATAATTATGAAATAATATAATTAATGTTTAAGATTGATTAATGAATACTACAGGCTCTTTTCTAGCAGTTAATATGTGTCCCACTGAAGCAATGATATTGAGTCATAGACAGAGCTGACAACTACAGAGTGTATCAACTTACTATGTTAACATACAGGAATATGCAGAATTATGCTAGAAAATGGTGACCTAAGGACATACTGATGTCTCTTTTAAGTTACACAACTTCTCTTGAAAACACAGTCCCAATTTTTAAAGTCCTTATATCACAAAGCGCCTTTGTCTATCAACAATATTCCTACTTCATGTCTTCAATTGTTTGAAGGTTTCCTATAATTTATCTATGATGAATCACTGTGTGTGGAAGTGTTCTTTCGTAGGAAAAGCATATGTGTTAACCTAACCACTAACTAGCTACATAGCCTTGGGCAGATACCTTGACAAAAATTACCATTGTCTACAAAAGAAAAGCCAATATTTCTTTTAAATTATCTAAAGATACGGGAAAAATGCTCAGTAGGCTATAAGCAAGATCTAGAATTCTGTAGCTTTATAAGTATATTTGGATTTTTTTCTTTTCTTTTCTTTTTTTTTTTTTTTTTGAGGTAGGATCTTGCTATGTTGCCCAGGCCAGTCTTGAACTCCTGAGCTCAAACAATCATCCTGTCTCAGCCTCTGAGTAGCTAGGATTAAAGGCATATACCACGGCACCAGACTTAAAGTTTCAGATTAATAATAGACTAAAGAGAGTAAGGATTTTGAAGTTAAAACAAAACAAAACAAAACATTAACCTTGTATTCAAATTCCACTTATTATAGTAGCTGTTTGGTTTTTGGGTCAATTACAAAATTTTTCTGAAACTCACTCTCCTTGTGTAAAAATGATGCTAATACTTAAGCAATATTTATCATAAACCTCTCAGAGCTGATTACAGTTCTGCTAAGCAGCAATACTTGCCCAGCCCATGGGATCACCTCTCTGTGTAGCTGACCTCCCTGTGTTTGGCCTAGACTCTGTGCTCTTTCCCTGCTCCAGAGATTTTACTTACATAAATGGTTTCACAGTCTTTTCTAAATGGATGACAGCCTGAAATTCAGCGCTGAACTTCTATGCCTGTGAGGAATGACAATGCGTATGTATAGACACTGCTAATAAACAGCATCATATAATTAGTAAAATAAATAAAAACTAAATACCCATAAAATTTTAAGAGAGAGGGAGAATATAGTAATAGACTCTTCATCCTTTCTGCTTCAAAATGTGTGTTCTGAGATGCTTCTTCCACAAAATTTTTAATGATCAAAGACAATTCAGAAATGTTCCGTGTTATTTTCCACAAAATTAATTCACTTTGGAAAATCAAAAACTCAAAGAAATGCTCACACATGGAAACATCTTAGCTTTAACAAAGACTTACAAAATTATTTGAAAACAGAAACAATTCTTTATATAGCATCTATTAATATCCTGTAGCATACAGCTTATGAAATGCTGCCAAAACCCCACAGACCACACTGAATTCAAGGGATGATTGGATCTGAAGAAATATTGGTTCATATCTTGCAATAAAGGAAGATTTAAATATTCCTTCTAGAAAACATTACTGAAGAATATTGTCTTTTTAATTGGACATTTCCATAACCCCTATAATAAGAGGCAGGGAAAATATATACTTCATTCTTATATATTTTTAGTGTTCTTTTCCATGTGATAGAAGAACCATAGATAATCAGTATCCCTTTTACATGAATAATTGGGTTTGTATAGTGAATGCATACGTTCTGATAATACATAAATACAAACATTCCTTATACAAGTGTAATTATCTGCATGGTTTAATTTCATCCCCCCAAAGTTGACATGCTGAAATTCTAGCCCTCCTCAGAATGTGACTGTATTTGGAGATAAGGATTTCAAAGATGCAAGTAAAGTTAAATGAGATCATTACACTGAGACCTAAACCAATTTTATTTGTATCCTTATAAGATGAGGAAATTAGAACACAGACACCCACCAAGAGAAGGCTATGTGAAGATGCCGGAGGAAGGTGTCCATCTACAGGTTAAAGAAGGAGACCTCAGAAGAAACCAGTTTTTCTGAAATCCTGATCTTGGAATTCTAGCCTCCAGAATTTTGTGAAAATAGTTTTTGTTGTTTGTCACTCAGACCGTGGTAGTTGCTAAGGCAGCCCTAGCAGACTCATAGACTATCCATATCAGAATGGTACTCTACTATATAAACTTAACATAGTAATCGAATTTTAATTACAGTTGACCCTTGAATAACGTGGGGGCTAAGAGAATGGAGCCCCCATGCAGTCCAAAATTTACATATAACTTTTGCCTGCCCCTGTGGGGGTCCAGCCTCAGCTGATCAGGGCCTGAGTTGGGGGGAGGGAATAAGAAAAGAAAAAGACAGAGAAACAGCGGGATTGGGAGGATTCCTTCTCAGGTAGCGAGGGGCGAGAGAGAACAAATTTATATTACCGCATGCCTCTTATATAGGACAAAAATCTCACAAAGGAAGGCGAAACCATACACACAGGATATGTTAATGTCTGAGTTAAATCACACAAGCAGGGTAAGTATCAATGACTAAACTATGCGTATCTTAACATCTATGCTAAGCAGGGCAATCACTTAGAATCAGCAGTTCCGGGTCAGACTTGGCATCGCTTGGCTA
>CAUYQG010156844.1:0-22340 GCA_963574415.1 Tarsius wallacei | reverse complement strand
ACTATACCTGCATCATATGATTGATGTGTAGTGAAAATCAATTGGTCCATGCTAAACACTCAGAATGGTGCCCAATAAATGCTTATTGTGTATTTGCTATTGTTATTAGGATTAAATGATACATAATTAGATTAAAGCTATCTCTAATTAAGAAGAGTCAAGAATAGAGTTCTCCTATTTTTTCAAAGAGGATTTAGATGCATATTTGAAGAGGGTTTTGCACCAAGGATGAATGCTAACTAAATCATTATTTCTTCCCAGGGAAAAGCAATTACAAAAGTCTTAAACAACAGCATAAGGGCTTCTGAGTAAAAACAAGGAAGAATATACCAGTGAGACTTATGATTAATTCTAAATAAGGTAATGAAATCTTCTCCAATAGAAATATACTTGCCTCTCTGGAATGCTTCAGAAAGGTCAATCTTAGACAGCATCTGAAATGGTTGGGTGGATTTTGATGCCTTTACTCTCTGATGCTTCCAGCTATTCCTCCCACGGGTTACCTAAATCCTCCCTGGAACATCAATCTAGTCTACCACTGACTTATAATGAATATATTATAATACAATGAATATAGATAGTATAATGAATATAAATGTTCATTTACCCCTCCTTGTCCTTATGTCAAACTTTTTGTAGATTTAACAGTTTTTACTTATTAAATCATCTTTTCAATGGTAGTAAACGGATTTCTGACTCTAACTGTATATGTAGTCTTTTTTTGATAATCTCTTCCAGTTTTCATACAAATGAAATTGTATGTAGTTGTAATCAAAATGTACTTAAAATTTTATATTTTGTTTTGCCCACCCAACATCATTTTATATATCCTTTTAAGTCATCTTAGATATAGAATCATTTATGAAATTGCTGCATAAATCTTGTCTAACAATTTTCCTATTATTGACTGTTTGGACTGTTTATACTTTCCTTTAAAATGTTTTTGCTCACTTTTTAATTTTTCAAATTATTTACTTAGAGCAAATTCCAAAAGTTGAGCTATTAGGTCAAAGCATTTTGATATATAAGGATGCACATGAGCAAGCATAAGCAAACACAGAGACAGGTGTCCTCAAAATTATAAGCAAAGTTCTATTTCTATCAGTATTAAATGTGTGTTGTATATTTGGCTTATGAAACCCTCATTATCCTAACTCCTAAAGCTTTTGGAAATTAATTCGACTAACATAACTCAAATTGATGTACGAATGACTGATGAACTTTTCCTCCCTTATTTTAGAAAGAAATTCTAAGCACATGCACCAACTATGCACAAACTTCTGAATATTTGGGACAAGTGGACTTCTGGTATTTAGATCATGCTGTATAACACAATGCCAAATTTGCTTACCTAGGGAGTACAATTACGGCAGAGTTTAGGTAGATACTGACTGAGAAATGGCACTAGATATTTTTTCAGTATTATGTTATTAAAATTTAATGAGAAATAGAGAGTTTCACAGGTAATTTTTCACTTCAACAAACACTATGTACAAGACACTAACTAAGCCAGGTGCTGGGAGACGCTATGGGAATACATAAACCACGCTCACAGCCCTCAATGCCTTTCCAGTTAAATAAGGGAGATAGCACATGATTACAAATCAATGAAACACTGACTAGGAAGTGATATTTTCTCCAAAAAATAATGTGGGAGTTAAGGGGAAAAGAAGATTACGTTGATGAAATGAATATCAAACTGAAATATTCAACATGGGTGATATCTAGAGAAAAAATTCCACTCTCATTTTGATTTTAAGGCTATGAGATTTATTTTCAAAACGAATTACCTTTTGTTGCCTTTATTGGCAGCATTGACACATAAAGATATTTGGAAAACCTTATGAAATTCCAACACCCTTGTGCAAAGCAAGCACACTGTAATTTACTGAAGACATTTATTTATCGAGGCATAATCTCTTGTGGGGAAGAAGGAAGTTGAGATTAATGGGAGAACGATCATGAATTTTAAAATTCACGAGTTGGCGTTTGATCTTTAGCATGACACAAAGATTAATTCAGTATATTGTATGTATTTGCAACTGAATTAATCAAATATACTGAAATTGATAAAAAGAAGACAGAAATTGACTTTGACATCCTGTTTGATAGTTGCCATTAATTAAATGCCCAACAAGTTCAATAAAATACACTGTTAGTCAGAAATAAAACAAAGGGGAAAATCCAAAATTGGCACTTTGTTTAATTTTTTCTTTTGGAACTGTTCCTAATTAGCCTTCCACAGCTTCAGTGGAATTCTTAATGTAGCAGTTTCTTTAGAAATATAAATAAAAGTTTCACTTCTTTAGAATCATCAGCTCATTCTAATTCACTTTCTAGAATTAGACTTGATCATTTTCTTCAAGTTAAGGCTAAATTTTGTACTCTCTTCTAAACAGGCAATAAGCATTTTGAGATTCTTTTATGTTGGAGTGTTCATAACCTGAAGTGAATTCGGTTTTTTAATATTCACAGCACAGAGGCAGGAAAGTTAAAAGGTCTCTTGGGTATACCTTGAATATTGTAGGTGGAGATTGAGGAAATCTAAGATGTCACAAAACTGCGGATGTCTTCACTGTAGTAGTCAAGGCAGGTTGCAAGTGACAGGAATAGGACTTTATATACTTCGGGCAAAAACAGTACTTACTGACACACACAACCAAGCCAAGACTGAACATCAGATCTCAGTTGAGCTAGAGATTTATAGGCCTTTGGGAACATTTGAAGCTGGGATTTACTATAGCTAGGTTATTCCCTAGGTACCCATCTCTGGTTCTTTCTCCATGTCAGCTTCTTTCTTTCCCACCGAAGACTGGAGTTGTCATGTAACTGAGAACAGGCCACCAGTGGTTCCTTAATTTTATGTTTTAACACCCTGCCATTCAAGGGGAATGGGTTTCAACAATCCATTTCCAAATTTAAAGGTTCTTGTTGGTCCCGCTGATGTCAGGTTTTTTAAATTAAAAAAGAATTTTTTTTTTGAGTTGGAATCTCACTCTGTTGCTCAGACTGGAGTGCAGTGGCACATTCACTGCTCCCGCAGTCTTGACCTGCTGGGCTTCAGCCTTCCAAGTAGCTGGGACTACATGTGAACAACAACACCCCGGGCTAGTTTTTTAAACTTACTGTAGAGACGAGATCTCGCCAAGTTGCCCAGGCTGGTCTCAAACCCCTGGGCTCAGGCAATCCTTTAGCCTAGGTTTCCCAAAGTGCTGGGACTGCAGGCATGAGACACTGTGCCTGGCAAGCTGAGGCCAGATGTTAATACTGAACATGGACTAAGGAAAAAATGCAGCACTCTGTCAGACATGCTCTCAAACACTTTGTATTTTTGTTTTTTTGAGTTGGAGTCACTCTGTCGCCCAGGCACGCTCACAGTCACCCCAGCGTTGACCTGTTGGACCCAGGCAATCCTTCTGCCTCAGCCTTCCAAGTAGCTGGAACTATAGGCGCGTGCTACTATGCCTGGTTATTTTTTATTTTTATTTTTTTTTAATTGTAGAGACGAGCTCTTGCCAAGGTGCCTGGGCTGGTCTCGAACCCGCAAGCTCAGGCAATCCACTTCCTTTGGCCTCCCAAAGTGCTGGGATTACAGGCTGAGCCACCGAGCCTGGCCAGCACTTTGTATTTTTTTTTTTTTTTTAATTTTTGAGTCGGAGTCCTACTCTGTAGCCCAGGCTGGAGTGCAGTAGCAGGCTCACAGCCACCACTGCCTCAGCCTGCTGGGCTTAGGCTATCCTTCTACTTCAGCCTTCCAAGTAGCTGGAGCTACAAGGCACTGCACTACCATCCCTGGCTTATTTTTTGTTTTATTGTAGAGTCGAGGTCTCATCAAGTTGCCCAGGCTGGTCTCCAGATCCTGAGTTCAGACAATCCTCTCCTTGGCCTCCCAAAGTGCTGGGATTACAGGCTTGAGCCACCATGCCCAGCCACACTTTGTATTTTTAACCTTGTTTTTCACAACATCTTATAAGATGGAAATTATAATTTTTATCTGATGCACAATTTATTGGAGGCATAAAGAATTAGGGAACTTGGGGGGGCGTGGAACTGGCAGTTGAGGGAAACCGCTAGGGGAGGGAGGGGCATACCTCATCAACAAGGGTACCTGCATGATCAATGTTTGTATACCTAACCCTGAATTGTGCCCCACATCTTTATAATAAATAAATAAATTTTTAAAAAAAGAATTAGGAAACTTGTCCAGCTTTGCCAGCTAGTAAATCTCAGATCTGGGACTTGGACCCGGGATTTGATTCTGGGTCTGTCTTTTCCCAGATCCCTCACGGTCCTCCACTGTATTATCTCTGTGATTAACCTTGTCTGGTCCAGGTGTGCATTGCCAGATGGTGGAACTATGAAGGAACATGTCAACTCCCAGAGTAGTCAGTTGAGGAAACATCCTAAAAAAGAGATCAGTATTACAGATGTGCTCTACATTCCTGGTAACACCTACAGAGGTGTTGATTGTATTTGTTACCCCAGTTAGTGTTCATTGCCCTGACTAATACAGGGATGCATCCAGTAGGTCACTTCATTCATGTTCAATGGTGCTTCAAGTTCAGTGGTGCTCCTAGGAGTCTTTGTGAGTCTTCAGGTCTGCAAGTCAGGGTCACAACTTCACTTAAGGTTTATTTTATTTGTTACACTACTTTATTTATTTATTTATAAATATAGGAGATATAGTTGTTTCTTCTTGAAATAATTTTGAAGTTATGAAGAGAATGTTATCCTTATCTTCCCACTTAAATGGTTTAATCTTTCTCATTGGGATGTTTACAGGTAACAAATAGAACAAATATATTAATATATACGTAGTCATCTGGAGACCTTTACAAATGATGAAAATAATGCTTCTTATTTTAAAAGTACAGTCATCCCTCAGTATTCTTGGGTGATTGGTGTCAGCCCCTCCCCCCAGATACCAAAATTCTCAAATGTTCAAGTCTCTTATTATACAATGGTGTGGTATTTGTATATAACCGATGCACGTTCTCCCACATACATTAAGTCATCTCTAGGTTACTTATAATGCCTAATGCATTGTAAATGCTATATAAAGAATTGTTATACTGTATTACTTTGGGAATACCAACAAGGAAAAAGGTCGTACACATTCTTTCCTCAATTTTTTTTTTAATTAGTGGTTGGTTGAATTCACGCATTTGGATTCATGGATATGGAGGGCCAACTTTACTTTAAAAATTTAAGAAATATGTCTTAAAAAAATAACTCAAAACAGCTGTATTTTTATTTTGAGCAAACTTAAATTATTTTTTACTTCTCTTTGGTACTATAATGGTTTGTCAACATAATTCTTTGGAAAGTTATGGTTTAAAACAAAAACCTGGTAGAGTGTGGAGTGGTTAAGTTCAAAGGTGATTCCTTTTTAACTCACAACGGAATCTTTTTTGCTAAGGATTTTATTTTATTTTTTAAACTTTTTTTATTTTGAATATGTGGGGTACAATATCAAAATATTGCAAATGTTAGGTATGCAAATGTTCATTATGCAGGATACTCTTGTTGATGAGGTGTGTCCCCCCTCCCCTGGCAGTTTCCCACTACTGCCAATCCCTTCTTATAGTATTACGATTGTCCGCTTTTCGGTGAGAACATGTGATACTCAGTGCTTTGTTTCTGTGATGGATCACTCAGTACTATTTTTCTAAGGATTTTAAAATCTTTGTTACAATGTGTCTGTTATACATTTTTTCACTTTGCTCCATTTTTTTTTTTGCCTTTCTGTTACTTTTGGGAGTACATCACATCAAATACTTTTTATGCTCTCTGTTGAGTAAAGCATTAAATGCTGGGCCATTCCTGATACCCATGCACGACTGCCCTGCTGTTTACTGAGACAGCTATCTAACTTATAAATTAGTATCTCTGCATCACTCGTCCTTTTTGTTGATCCTCCTTCAATTTTTGAAATGCTTAGGACCTTGCTGGGTCTAGCACAGTTTAATATAATGTCAGACTTTTCATGCGCCCCCCCCATGATTAATATCCTAGATAATGGCAAATTGTTAAGCTAGATTGCTCTAAGCATAGATTCTCTATTTACTTTTTGGCCCCAGTGACATACTAGATGTATCCAGCTAATGATTTCTAAGCTGATAGCTTATGTGATATGCCTCTAGAACTATGTTGCTGCTTCTGTTTCTGGAAAAGACAGGGCATGTCATATTTATTACTTGCAAAATTTGCCTTCTAACCTGGAAGAAGCTTTTTTTTTACAGCTGTAATAGTGAAATATGTGCTTATTAATGCATTCATTAGACAAGATTCAGAGGTAGTTCTAAGAGTTGTTGCAATTTCAAAGTAGCACCAAAACAAGCCATATTTTTGCTACATCTGCAACACTTGTAATGTGATGTGAAATATCTATTATGTTTATAGATATCAAAGTCACAGATGGTGCTAATTCTATAGTGGTTGATTGATTCTATTCTTAAGGGAGAGAAATGTTATATTCAGTCACAGATGAATAGAAACAAAATGTAATAAATGAGAGGAACCTCCCCCAAATCAGAATTTATTTATAAAAAATTGTGTATTAATTCTTGTTTAAACTTCGTGTTTAATTCATGTTTAAACTTCACTCACCTTCATAGTACTCTGTTTGATGCAAGACACCTATTAAGATGCCTTTTCCACTGTTCAAAATAGTGATGCCTTTTAGTACTTCTCTCATTTTTGGTTGCACCTCTTCTATATCACAAAATGTTTTCCTTTGAGGGCTTTTATTTATCCAGGGAAACAAGAAAAGTAGCTTGGGGCAAGATCTGGTGAATAGGGAGGGTGGGGCACAGGAGTCATGCCATTTTTGGTCGAGAACTGCTGAACACTCAGCATGGTGTGGGCAGGTGAGCTAGCAATAGTTGCCCATCATGAAATGGGCAAATGCGATGAAAGACTCTCCAAAAATGACAAAATAAGAAATTTCACTGAAGCGGAATGCAGTCTCGCATAACAATGCAAACTGGTACATTGATGCTGATGGGTTCCTAGAACACTTACCTAGTGGGGGAAGTCTATACTACAAGGTGTCCACCCTCCAAAATATAATTCCTTTTTTGTGGTCCCCCCTATTCCCCATCATGGGCCCCTTTAATTTTATCCATAGACCTCCTTAGAAATAAGATGAACACTTGTGATAGAGTTAAAAACCACTGCTGTAAAATGTAGGTGACTTAAAGTATTACTTCCCTCTTAGATACTTGCATTTTTTAAAAAGGTCTTCAGAGAGAGAGAGAAATGGTCTGCACAAAATAAATAATAATGAAATTTCAAGTATTGTATGGTCTTTTATGGGGATGTATTTGCTTTGCTATAACAGTGGCATATGTTTTAATGAACACAATAAACTTGAATATGCATGATTGCTCTCTCTATCAAAATTGTTACATTCATAGGCTATAGTCATATTTGCATAATATTGCTAATTTCAAAAATTTCCCAGAGAATTTTTTATTTTTTTTCACAGCCAGAGTTCTAACCTTTTCTCTCTTTTGCGACAAATGATAAGTCATTGTCTTCCAATAGTGGATTTTACTTTTAGAAAGAATTAAGAGCTAAAAGTCATAATGTGTACATCTGTTTAGGATTTTTCTTAAAGATGTGGCAGTGGAACCAATTTTCATAAAAATATAAATTAATTTTAATGTTATTTCCAAGAGAGATATTTACAAATATTTTGAGGAATGGCAGAAACATTAAATAAACATATAGGCTCTCCAAGGTCATATCTTTGAAGGTATCAACATTCATATGAATATGTGCTTTTCTTTTCTTTTTTTTTTTTAAAGCTTGCTTCAGAGTCATGCCTTGTAATTTGGAGGTAGAGGAACCCTTTCATCAAACTTCAAATCCCATGATTTAGGCATCTGTCTTTTCTGTTTCAGAATGAAACTAGTTCTGGCTCCTTTAGACTCAGCCACATAATGAATTAAATGAGGCGCTGCTAGGTAGTGCCATTAATGTCAGTAATAGGATTCTGCAGTTGTCTGAGATTCTGCTGCTCGAAGCATATGTGATTCACATTGAGATGCCACTCGTAGAAACACAAAGCCTCGTCTGAATCTGTCATTAAAAGAAATCTTGGGCCGGGCTTCGTGGCTCAGCCTGTAATCCCAGCACTTTGGGAGGCCGAGGCGAGTGGATTGCCTGAGTCCGCGGGTTCGAGACCCACCTGGGCAACTTGGCGAGACCTCGTCTCTACAATAAATCAAAAACTAGCCAGGCGTGGTAGCGCGCGCCTGTAGTTCCAGCTACCTGGAAGGCTGAGGCGGAAGGATCGCCAGAGCCCAGCAGGTCGAGGCTTCGGTGGCCGGGAGCGTGCCACTGCACTCCAGTCTGGGCGACAGAGTGAGACTCCAACTCAAAAAACAAAACAAAACAAAACAAATCTTGCTCTTCTTCCCTCTGTGAATATTTTGTGTAAATGTATTTAGTGATTGATGAACTAAAGCTCTTCAAATTTTATTGTTCCCTGCTTACACATGCCCGAGAAACAACACATAGATGAAAAGAGATGTTTTTCAAGCATTCTTTTTCTTCTGCCTCAGGGACGGCTGGTGACTTTGTCAGCTTCTGGTGGGAGCCAGTAGATGCAAAATCCCTGAAGGTCTTGCTACCTCCTTCCCTCAACATTGCCCTATATTAACAGAGTTCTAGTGCTGGCAGTCATCACTCTATGCCAAGCCTCCTCTGCAGCCTTGCCCAACTGTCTAACTCTGTTCTTCCTTACCAGTGATGTTTCCTGGAAAGTGGGGGTTGGAGGGCTGGAGGGTGGCACTTGGAGTGCATTTTTGCAGTGGCAAACTAATCCATCTTACACTTTGACCACCCTCTCGTCTCAGCTTTCAGGTTTCCATAGTTACTTTTTCGGAAAGGGCATTCTATTAGGATGCCTATTAAGTAGTATTTTTAGTATAATAGCTCTAATTTTATGAGTTAAACTGGCTTTGTGAACTAGACTGAGAATTTTAGTACATTCATTTAGTATATACTTATGGAAAGCTACCACCAACAGAGTATTTCACAAGCAAACTTTTGTTTTTGCGAGTTGAGAATTGCTGCAATTCACTTTTCCTTTAGTTAGTCCCAAATGCACATATTTTAGCCAATTCTTGTAAATTAGGTCACTAAGTTTATGGAACTTGGAACAGAGGAAACCGCTCTTTGTAAGATATCTCTGAGGTGATAGCTTAACTTGCATCCTGACTATATACCCATAGAAGTGGTGATCAGGAAAAAATAGCACTTTCATTTTTTAAGACGTTGACAGTCTGGAAACATGTATGATGCAATCTCTGACTATTAGAGTTACTAACAATAATCACTAATATTTCCTGAGTAACGTTGCTAGGCAACATCAGTAAAGATTTTCAATATTTACCAGACTCACAATAGCACCCAATTTATAACCCAAAAGTTATCATAAAAATTTTATTGTATGTACTATTTAATATATACATAAATCATAATGTATAATTAAAAGTTGTCTTGAAGAATTTGATCAAATTGGCCAAAGTTCTGATGTACTTATTAAAATTCAACTAGCCAATCACAAATCCATCTGGACACAGTAGACAAAGCAAAGACAAATAAGCATAAATCACCTTGAGTAAAAATTCTTGCTGCTGGTCCAGAAAAACACTTTGAGATCCTCTAGCCTAGAGGATAGAGCGCATATCTAAATCACTGTTAATCTCTGTAATTTGTAATATAATTTTCACCTCAAATTTTCATAAGAATATGAGTTTTAAATTCCTCTAGCAAAGACATAACTAAATGGAGGTACATCCACGGTCAGGTCACTTATTTTTATTTCATTACTTATTTTTAGACTTGCTCTCAGTTATTAACACCACAATTTGTATTAAAAAATTCTCACAAGCTGGCAAGGACTGGGATAATATTCATGAATTCGCATTTTTAATCTGTGCTAAATGTACTTTTTTGTGATTGATTTTTCTTCCAGCCATTTCTTTTGCTATTGAGCCACACTTTTCTCAAGTAATGCCTTTCTATGGTTTTAAAAACTAAATTTCCACCAAGTTTGTTATCTTTTTTATTTGAAATTGATACTTTTTTTTCCCCAAAGCACTATTGATTAATGACTCCCAGCACATTCCTGCTGCGATAGGTAGAAATATGTAATTGATTTTATAGTAGGGCTGAGTGCTCAGCCCTGGAACTTGCCTACACGTTGCAAATGTGTGAATTGAATCGGAATGGGAGAACTCTGCTGCTAATCACCACAAGCCTCCAGACTTGGTCTGGGAGGTGAATGAGCATGGGATTGAGGAAAAATGAAATCAAAGTGATTACATGTTTTTGTTTCTTTTTGTTAGCTGTTATAGTCTTGCTTTAAAAAAAAAATGCATTTTGATTATAGCCCAAGTATCCTCGTTCAATTGTCTTCCTGAAAGTTTAATAATTTTGATGTTTTGGAAGTTTGCATATAAGTGAAAATAGCTGTGATTTGGCTTAATTTATGCAAACTAAAGGGTATGGTTTCTTGTTCCACTGGAGACCTACATTCTAGAAAGCATTCACAACAGCTGGGGAGGCAGAGTGGACTGATGCCAAAGATGGGGCCATCAGTCTTAAGTTCAAAGCCCAACTGTGTCATCTGTTAGTTATGCTACCTTGGGCAATATTCAATTTCCCTACCTACTAAACAGGGAAAATAATATAGAGCTTGCAGTCCCATGAGCGCTTAGAAACCCTAGATGTTAAAGCACCTGGTATACTGAAAGCGGCCAATAAATGGAAGCTATTGCTATAGAGACAGAGATTCTTAAATTTGTTACTAAAGCCCACATTTTCAAACTTTTTCATTTGCAAAAGAACAGCTGCTGTATTTGTTTGAGCAAAAATAATTCCTAAAACCTTGCATAATAAACAGGGAAATGCTTTTGTGCCTCTCACTGAATTTTATTCAAGGTGATTTATGCTTATTTGTCTTTGCTTTGTCTACTGTGTCCAGGTAGATTTGTGATTTGTGATTGGTTAGTTGAATTTTAATAAACACATCAGAACTTTGGCCAATTTGGTCAAATTCTTCAAGGCAACTTTTAATTACATATTATGATTTATGTGTACATAAAATAGTATGTATAATATAATTTTATGATCACTTTCAGTTATAAATAGGGTGTTGTGAATCCAGTAAATGTTGAAAATCTTTACTAACGTTGCTTAGTATACACCCTTTACTCAAGAACTATTAGTGATTATTGTTAGTAACTATAATATTTACAGATTCCATCATACATGCTTCCAGACTGTCAATGTTTTAAAAAGTGAAAGTGCTGTTTTTTTCATACCACCACTTTGGTGGGTATGTAGTCAGGATGCAAGTTAAGCTATCACTTCAGAGATATCTCACAAAGAGCACCTTCCTCTTTTATTCCACATGGCCTCCTGGTCTCTCACGCCAGAAGATAGTTTTGCTAGTGACTGAGTACCCAGCACCAAAGCGGCTGCCTCTAAGAATTTCTCTGCTCTGCCAGGAAATACCCTCCTAGGCCTGTCCACAAAGCCAACCCAACACTTGTGGTTTGCTACTCAAGTTTCACTACATTTAAAAGAGAGATTTTTGAATATGTACATCTCATCATTACGAAACCCTTTTATGTTCGTTTTATGGTTGACAAATGGCACAGAGCATGAAGTTAAATTAGATCCTGATTAAGACTGTTCAATATGAGGGTGAATTATTCCACTGGTTTTTAGTTTGCTAAAGCCTACTGTTCTGGTAAGCATCAGAATGATACTTTTCTGATCTCTCTGGTGAAGCATTTGCCTCCAATGGATGTGCCTAAGAATGGTTGAGGATGAGGGAACCCAAAGCCCCTTACCAAAATCTCCACTAACCTTCCCAAAGCCACCCCAAACAAGCATAAATTGAACTAAAAGTCATGTCCTGATTTTACAAACACTGACAATGAGTAGACAACATGTAGACCCAATTCCAGGTTGATGTCTCTGGGATCTGTCTAAACAGAGCAGCATTTGGTGCCTTCATTGTCCTTCCTTCCACAAGTGTAGTGAGAAAAGAGTTTGGATCTATAATTTGGAAAGGCTACTGGACCTGTTTCTGGAGGAAAGGGTCTGCAGGGCACTATAAGTAGGGTTTAATGAATAGAAATGCAGTGTAATGTGCACATTTTCCAAAATGAGGCATGTCTGTAGCCAATATTTGCAGGATTTCCTGTTGGAAATGGGGAGCAGCCTAATAAATTGCCTCTGGGTAGCTTTTTTCCAGGCTTCAAATAATAAATTTTGCATAGCATCCTGGAGGCACCACCAAAATTGAAGCCTGAATACGATTTCATCTCCACAGCATTGCATGAAAAATACGCATCTCCTATTTTCCCCAAATGAAAGTGTACCAACTGACCATGGGGATGGGTTCATATTGTTTTTAGGCCTGAGGTAGGCTAATGTTTTCTAGGGTTGAGGGTGGGATTTGCCAGAGGCTAGAACTTTAAAGGATTTTGGTTAGAAAAAAAAGACAAAACAGGAAAAATAAATCAAACTGGATTGTTAACCCTATTCTTACACCCACTGGATATCTATTTCCTTGCGCTAGCTAGTTCAGGAACTAAGGACTGAGGTGAGTGAGCCACTGGAAAAGTTTTTTAGGTTAGAATAAATAAGGAGGGAACCCCTTTCATCAGATTTGCTTTTCATCTTTCTTTGCCAGACATTTTTGCATTTTTATAGTATTAACGGCCTTTATCTCTCTGTGCTATACAAAGTCGAAATTAACAAGGCTGTCATACTATCCTAAATATAACCGAACAGCCCAGGACAGTAATCGGTCCACTTGATTGTTGGTGAATGTCTATTTAAGCCAGAGATTGGCAAATCTTTTGTATAAAGAGTCAGATAGTCGACATTCTAGGCTTTGTTGTGTGCTCAACCCGGCTTTTGTAGCAAAAGACAATATGCAAATGAAAGAGTGAGGCTGTGTTCCAATAAAATTCCCTTTTCAAAAATACATGGCAGGTCAGCATTGGTCTGTGAACATAAGACGAAGACTTGTGATGTAGCCCATTACTGGTAAATCCATAAAAAGTAAACTATGTGCAAAGCTTTAATATTCAAAATAATTAAATTGATCTTGCTTGAAAAACATACCAAACTCACTTTTTTCCCTTAAAAAATTAAAAAGGGCAAAGGACGTTTGAAACTGCATCCTCTGTAACTATGGGAAACTGTATCGTATTAACATTAGAAAAAGGCAAATACATGAACTTAGAACATCAACTGATATTTGCGTATCAGTTATAAAGTTTACAAGCAAGCAAATCTTTTGAGAAGCAGAAAAAGCTCAGTCTAGAGCATTTATCTTCAAAACACATGACTTCTCAAAATATACCTCCAAAATCCAGAATTTATTTATACAAAATTGTGTATTTATTCTTCCATGTTTAAGCCTCAGTCACCTTCAAAGGACACTCCATTTGCTGCAATACACCTATCGAGACATTTTTTCCACTGCCATTTGTCCATTTTGATGCCTTTTAGTGCTTCTGTCATTTTTGGTTTTCTTCTTCCACATCAGCAAAATGTTTCCCTTTGAGGACTTTTTTCATCCAGAAAAACAAACTAACAAAAAGTCACTTGGGGTGAGATCAGGTAAATAGGAAAGGTAGGACCATGGGGGTCATGCCACTTTTGGTCAAAAACTGCTGAACACTCAGTTTGGAAATGGCAGGTGTGCCTGTAAAACATCTATCATGAAATATACAAATGCATTGAAAGAATCTCAAAAAAAAAAAAATTCACTGAAGTTGAATGCAGCCTCTCAAAACAGTGCTCACTGGTACACTGAGGCCGATAGGTTCCTAGAATGCTAACCTAGCAGGGCAAGCCTGTTCTACCACCCTCCAAAAAAAAGAATTCTGTTTTTTTTGGTCTCCCTCGTATTTTTTCTCACCAGACATATAGTTGAATAATTTAAACTACTAAGATTATGGAAAAAGTTTTCATAAATGAGAAAATAGCTTTATATACATGTCAAAAGGAATAGCTTGTGTATCTAGAATCCACTTTGCTGTGGTTCAGGCTGTTCTCACTTTCACTCAGCCATTTAACAAAAAAATTGAATGATGACCTGAATAGGTTGTATGCCCACAAGGCACAATGTCATTTGGCAGAAGTGTTTCAGCTGGCCCCATTTACCTCTCCCGACAGGCAAGGGGTTCACCTACTGCTTCTTACTATCACTGTTGAGGTTAACAGTGTTTGGAAATGCACTTGTTATACAATTTACAATTCTCTATTTTCTCCTTAAATACTTCTGCTCATAAAATACAACACAGATAGTAAGTAGCTTAAATAGTTCTCTAGCACTTGTTAAGAGTCTTAGTACAAAGAATAAGAATAGGGCAAATTTAGCAAATAAAAATATAGGAGTCTCAGTTAAATTTGAATTTCAGATAAACAACAAATAACTTTTTTAGTGTAAGTATGTTGCATAAAATACTTGGGACATACTATGCTAAGATATATATACTAAACATTTGTGCAACTAAAAATTATACTAAAAACTTATTTAGTGTTCATCTGAAATTCAGATTTAACTGGGTACCCAATGCACTGAAACATGCCCTAGTAAGGGCAGTTTTCACTAGAAACTATGTTTTATGATGGGTATGATAATTTTTTTTTTTGAGTTGCAGTCTCCGTTGCTCAGGCTGGAGTTCTGTGGCACGCTCACAGCCACCACAGCCTTGACCTGCTGGGCTCAGATGATCCTTCTGCCTCAGCCTTCTAAGTAGCCAGAACTACAGGCGCACACTACCAAGCCTGGCTAATTTTTGATGTATTGTAGAGACGAGGGCTTACCAAGTTGCCCGGTCTGGTCTCGAACCCGTGGGCTCAAGCAATCCATGCGTCTCGGCCTCCCAAAGTGCTGAGATTACAGGCTGAGCCAGACAAAAATTTAAAAATGCAAATGTTAGTAGTATTAGACAGTCCTCCTGGGTGAATCTTCCTAGGTTGAGTGTCTCTTCTTATGCCATGTTGCTAGCTGGGTGGGATTTGGGTCAAGAAGGCGAACTGCCTCTTTAATGCCCGCTTGGGAAAAGTGCTTTTACTGGGGTGGGTATGTTTTCTTAACTTATAATGGGCAGGAAAAATGTAAAATGATGGCTTGAATTTATTCTCTGTTTGAATAGTAAATTTATTTTGTGTTGTTTTCTTCTAAGCTTTAAAGTATATTGTTTGGATATTTGAAAAAGGAAAAGAAACAAAGATACTAATACACTCCCATACTTTTCTTATCCAGAGAAAATCTCTGGAAACCTTTTGGGGTTTATTGGTCCAGTCTTTTACCCATGTAGTAAAGCAGATAAGATGTCTTGACTATTCTAAAGCACTTTACCTCTGAAATGTCAACTTTACCTTTAATTTCCAGATAAATGAGCTTGATTCCTCTTCCCTCATTTTGTGGGAAGTCCAGGGCTCCAAGACTATTTTAAAAGATTTGCCAAAAGCAAAAGTAACCTCAGTTTCATGTGACTTCTTTCTCCCATTTCTACTTTAATGGATCCTAAGCTATTTTTCCAGTTGACTCACTTCTTTTCATTTTAGCAATTGTGCTTCTTACTACATTTCTCTAAATGCCATCAACACACAACTGTTCTATGGAGTTGACTCTTACCTAAGTTTAGAAAGTTAATGGAGGTGGATGCAGTATAGCGCAGGATAAAAAGTAATTGAATATGGAGCATAAGGCATCTCTTAGAAGTTTCCCTGCTATTACTGGCAGTGGGGCTTTTCACTTGGGCTCTGGCTACCTACCATGTTGTAATTCCAAACCCAACTCCCCTTCCCCAGAACCTTTCCGTAGGATCCCTCTTCTCATCCTAGAGCCCTGACTTACCCTTTCCTGGTTGCCGTGGCTTCCATCATCTTCTCTGGACTCTAAACCTGAAAATTTGTATTCATTTATTATTGAGAGTTGCAAACTCTTTGTTTAACCTTACATTCCTCTGTCTTGGACTTTCCCAGGAGTCTTAGACTTTCTCCCCGCCAAATTACATGTTTATATAAACATTTAAAATCCATTCCTCCCCAAATTCCAGGAACCCCTAAAGCTTCTCTCAAAGTAGAAAATAAAGTTGACAACGGATCAGATCTCAACCATTCTATACTGTAATAAGCTCTTTGAATGTGTATGTCCTTATTTTTATAATCATTTCATTTTGTATTTCATGTCAATGGACTAAGTCAGATTAAAAAAATTGTAAATAATCACATTCAATACTATACAATGATATGGTATTTGCATATAAATATACCAACATGATAAAAAGATAATTTTTTGTTTGAAAATAGTTATTATATAATTTGCATTAAAAATATGAATATATAAATACATAAGAACATATATACCAACTACTCAAAGAGCCAGAAGAAACTTTGAAAGTACAGTTTTTTTTTTCTCTTGAGCCAGGCCAGTTCTTGGGCAGGGCACTCTTCATCACCATTATCCTTGTGAGTGAAAGAACATTTATTCTCCTCCTTTTAAAACCCCCTCTCCCCATCTTCCTCACCCTGATCTTGCAGAATTTTTTTAGTAAGTTTTATTTCAACTCTAAAATTCATGATTTTTGTGATTCTGCCTGAAGTGTCCTTCAAGACTCAAGCCAAAGGCTGCTTTATTTTATTTTGTCTTATTTTTCAGACCAGTCTTCTCACTTTCTTATCCCCTTGTAACCTCTGGCATTGACACATCACTTTGCATTGTACTTGTTAATTCACTAGTCTCCTAGGAGCCTTCTAGCAAGATCCTTGGGAAGTGCTACCTTCATAATCCCAAGACACCCCCCTATCTCCGTGGTGGCAGTGATGAGGAGTCTTCAATACTTGTGCAAAGTGCATAAAATATTTGATATTAGCAACAGTGCTCAGTTAAGAGTTCCAGATGCAAGTAAAGGAGTAGAAAAGCAGTGGAGCTGAAAGATCAGTGTTGGGGTCCATGTGCTTTTTTTCTGGAAATTCTGACACTGACTTCTCCCCAGCAGATTTTTTGATACCCATGATGATACACAGTCATTTTATTCATTTTAACTTCAGTATTATTTATCTTGAAGCAGGGCTGGTTGTTCCTTTACCTGTGCTTCTGTTGCATTTTTAGCTTATTCATATTCTAAAATATTTCAAGCACATTACTAAGAGCAATAATGAGCTTCCAGTATTGCTGAGACTTCTTGTGCTCCTCCCCATCTCATTTGCCCAACTTGGCCCAGAGTTCCCTATGCCAGACTTAGTGTTTCTAATTCTCATGAACATTTTATATTAATATTATGTATGTCAGCGTCTATAAAATTATGTATAGGCGCTTTTACATTTTTTGAAATGTTACTCATATGATACCACAGTAATAATTTTTTATCGTTTGATTATTTTCTGCAATATTATTTTCCTGAGATACAGATATGTTGATACATATAATTATAGGTAATTCGTTGTTTTGTATTTCACTGGGTGAATATATTATATATATTTATCTTGTCTCCTCTTGATGGGCATTTTGATTGTTTTCTGTTTTCCTCTAATGCAAATCATCAATAAAATATTCACATATATGATTTATTGGGCCAGGTGCAGGAGTTTCTCTAGGATGTATACCTAGCAATGTGTTTGCTGGGTCAGAGAGTACACCCATTTTTACTTTTTCTGGGATGTTGCCAAATTGCTCTCCAAGGTGGATTTTCCAATTAATTCTCCCTTTAGCTATATGTGGCATTACCTGTTGCTCCACATTCTTGTCAGCATTTAGTATTGTCAGTTTGGTGGGTAGAAAATGATATTTCATTATGGTCTTAATTTGCATTTTCTTTATTACCAGTAAGATTGAATACCTCTTTTTTAGCCATTCACATTTCTGTGAATATTCTCCTCATATAATCTACTCTTTTATTTTTTTAAGCTGAATTGCAGAGCACTTAAACATATTTTTGAGTTGTAGATCCTTTCTTGATTCTATGTAAACTGCAAATATCTTCTCCTATCTATGACTTAGTATAGCATTTTTTCATGGATCTCTAGGAAAGCAGTTACGTCATTGTGCAATCTTTTGTGTTTGTCTATCTATTTTTCTCATAAGATTATGAATGAGAAAAGGATAGAATTTTCATTTTTTATTTTCTCAATTCCTGGCACATAGATGACATCTACCAAAATTTTTTGAATTAGAGAGTGCCACTTAATTTAATGTAGAAGCTATCATAAATTTGAGTTATTTACTTCAGGCTTTTGACTTGAAGGCATTTCTGTCAACCCTTAATAATGTAATATATACATATTTTAACATATGTTAATATGCATACAAACAAGTGTGTATATATGTGTGTATCTGACCATCTATCGATCTATCTATCTATCTATCTATCTATCTATCTATCATCTCTGTCGTTCACTTGAAAGAGCGACACACTTTTGCAACCAAGTCAGATTAGGCCATTTTATTAATTTTCAAAAATAGGGCTTCCCTCAATTTCCAGGCAAAGAGTTTCTCTTAGAACACTGCTAAGGTTGAGATAGGTTAATTTATTCAGATGGGACTGAAATAACAGATGCCTTGCTATTTCCAGTTCAGAGTTGTTGAGAAGCAGGGAGAAAAGAGGGCTTCATTTTTACAGTGCTTTGTCATCTTTACAGCTCATCAATATCAGCAGCTGACACAGGCAAGTGTTTGTCAATGAGTTCTATTGGCTGACACTGACCTTGTTACAACTGCTGCTTTCTTGACATCTGCTAATTTGGCACATGGTGTCATCCTCTGTGTGCAGCTGGTACCTTGGACTTGGACGTTCTGTGAGTTCTGTGGCATTATTAGTACAATTCTTTGATACTGCCACCATGTTATACATTTGATCAATGATAGCTGTGTACTGTCTTTTTGTTTCTTGTTCATATCACAGCAGTTACGTTTAGGTGGTAGCAGACAGCACATGTTAAGTTAGCTGTGGACTGATGCATGCTCAACTTTGGAATTGCTCCAGGAAAAGTTGATTTTACTATAACAGTATATAGTAGGAAATAATTTAAGTAAATCATGGGTAGGACTGAATATGATGAATTTGAAAAAAAGCTTTGTGTTTAAGCTTGTGTTTAAACTTTTTGAGACTTTTTAAGACTAAACTTGAGATTATGTATGTTTAAAATTAAAAAAAAATTTTAGTGTTTCTAATTCTCATGTTGAGAATAGAAAAATGTATTATGATTTAAATTATTTGATCTTGAAATAGGTTTCAAAATATAATTCTAACTTCTTAACATATTCTTAGTCATGCTTTGTGATTAGAAAATTTAGAAATCACAATGCCACTTATTCTTCTTTGTCCTTCCTTGAACTTTTCTTCCTTTTTCTTCTCTCTCTCTTTTTCCTTCTTTCTCTCTTTATTAACCAGGCATTCCAATATTTGTATACTCTTCAGCTAAAGCTTAGGACTCTACATACGAGGTTTTATTACCTGTTTTTTGGTTGTTGTTGTTATTGTTTGCTTTCTGGTGGTGTCCCTTAAAACTAAGAATTATCTACAGTAGTAAAATGACGATAGCATCATTGTTCATGGTGCTGAACATAATTCCACTTCTGTTGGGTGTGTCAAGCCTGTGATGAGGGAATAATAAATGGGTACTGAATGTTCCTGCAGCTTTTACGTGCAAGGCATTGCTCTGCAATTCAGGGTCACATTACTAGATGTAAGTGAAATAAGACAGGGAGAGAGGATTTAACTAATCCACCATGAATGCATTCCAGAGTGAGTTAATTGTTTTTCTATATATTCAAGCAGGTGGGCATGTGTACATGTGCAATAGCTGGGAACCTATTTATATTTGGGAGAGAAAAGTACTCTTTGCTTTGCAAATTCAGGCATTTTTTCCCCCTTGCATTGCTCAAATAGGGAAGATTAGTACATTTTCATTCCCTTTTTTTTCCAGCTTGTTTTCTCAGGGTAACGCGGCTTTAACTGTTCCCAATATCTTCTGATTATTGTAAAGACTTTTAAAATCTCAGAGTCCTGGATCAGATGAAGAGTGAATAAAAGTTCCAAAAATTCAGCCATTGTGAATTACTGCAGAACTTTCACTGCCTTATTTACTTTCTATTTAAAAGTTATATGTATTAAGACTTGAAGGTTCTTTGAGATGATGCTAGGAGTTACTCTAGAAGTGTGTTCAGATTTTGTAGCAAACATTCACTTCTTGGAAGACCCAGTAGCATGGATAGATCCGATTTCAATTCTACCATGTTTATCCTGCAGATATCTTTTCACTAGGAATTCTATCCATGAGAGACTTTTCTTCTTTAGTAAACCATGGGCTCCAAATGAGAGTTCCTTAAATGGATAACACAAGGCCAGGCTAAGTGACAGTTACATCTTCATCCTACTCTCTCCTGACTTCAGCCCCAGTTTCTCACTGGCTGCTCTTCCAAGTGGCACCTTGATAGGCACCTCTCTGGGAAACATTGTGTGATAATGGTTAAGATCACAGTGCTATGAAGTCAGAAAGACATGTATCTGAGTGCTGGGGCTGTCATTTGCTTGATGTATAACCCTGGAGGAGTTAAGAATCCTCACTTATTAAGTAGGGATGATAATAATTTCTATTTCACAGAGTTTTTGTGAGGACTCAATGAGAAAGCACTTAATAGAGGTTTGGCACAGAGTAAACTTTGTGCTCATCATGGTATCATTATCATCTCTGTTCCTGTCAAAATTCTTTGGGGGACATTTGAAGTGATTAAATTTCCCATTTGTAGCTAGGTTACAGGTAAACAAAAGGAATCAATGAGATTAATGTGTGGAAGCCCCAGCAGAGTGAGTCTTAACAGTTTTACAAGTCCAGCTGCAGTATTCTGTGAGAAGCCTTCAACTCGCCAAGTGCAGAGCCATTGCTTTGAAAAGGTCATTGTGGAAAGAGCTGCCTACCAGCGGTTGTCCTCACATAAGCATCTATTCATGCTCATTTTCTTTTTCATGGTACCAGAGTTCTAGTCTCATCTCAATGCCTTTGTATTTTCCCAGAGCAGTCTCATCAGCTTAGAAAGCTTCCGCTAGCTTTATGTTGACAACTGCTAAGTCTACAATCTGCTGCTCTCACTTGTTCTGAATTCTGAAGTAGAAATTTCTCAGAGCGTATTTGGAACTGTCTGTAATCGCACCTGGACCGGCCATGTCAGCCTGAACCTCCACAGTTCAGATTCGTGTGTCCTGAGTCCCAGAAAAATGGAACTATTGGAGCTGTTTTCTGTGAACACTCCCTATTTTTTAGTCTTCATTCTCCTCACATTACCACTTTTGCATGTTTGTTCATTTGTTTCTGTCTACATTTACTCCTTGGTTAGGTGAAATAGTTCAATCTCATGCTTTAAATACTTTTTATATCTTGATAACTTCCACATTAAAATCTCCGGACCTAACCCTATATTTAAACTCTAGGCTCATATTTCCAACTCCATACTCAGCATCTTCACTTGGAAGTATAAAAAACCTCTTCAACCTAACATGTCCCCAACGGAACTGTTATTCTTTCTTTCCTTATCCCACCTATTTATGTGTGTATGTGTAACTTTTAGTATCACCTTGTGCTTTTTTTTGACTCAGCTTTGAAATCAGCCATTTCTCCAAGGAGTCCTGGTCCATTGTTGGAGGGTATGACATATAGGAATTAAGATTTGGGTGCTTGATATACTCATTGCTACTGGGTTGGGAAGTCATGTTACTGCTTTGCTATGAATGTTTCAGTAGTTTTTCATCTCACTCAGGATCAAGCTGAAGTCCATACAGTGGCTGACAAGGCCTGAGCAACCTGGTCCCCTTCTCAAGCACTCTGGCCTCACCTCCTGGACTCCTCCCCAGCATTATTTGTTTCAGCCACATCAGCCTCTGTTCCTCCAGCTTGCCAGATATCCTTGCACTTTTGGGTCTTGACTTTTGCTGTTCCCTCTTCCTATAGTATTTTCACCTAGATATCTGTGTGGTTTATTTCCCCTTCCTTTATGCCTCTTCTTTTAATTGTCTTTTAAAGATGTGGGTTACAAATCAGGGTTAGATATACAAGTGTTCATTATGCAGGTACACCTATTGATGAGGTGTGCCCCCCTTCCTCTGGCATTTTCCCTCAACTGCCAGTCCCACCCCATCTCCCCTGGCAGGTTTCCACTACTGCCAATCCCTTTCTTATAGTATTATGATAATTGTTCAAGGTCCGCTTAGGAGTGAGAACATATGACTCTCTTCTTTGTTTCTGTGATAGATCTCTGAGTATGATCAACTCCAAATCCATCCAAGTTGCCG
>CAUYQG010156843.1:0-11594 GCA_963574415.1 Tarsius wallacei | reverse complement strand
CATTGAGGTAGAAGACCCCTGAATTCTGTCCCATTGATCTATATGCCTATTCTTATGCCAGTATGATACTGACTTGTTTACTGTAGCTTTGTAACACATTTTGAAATTGGAAAATAAGAATCCTGAAATTTCACTCTTCTTTTGCAAAATCATTTTGACTATTCTGGGTCTCTTGAAAATGTAGAGTTTATGGATATCTTCCAAGGATTAATCACAATGCAGAATCCTGAGATTCTGGAGCAAAGATATGACATGCCACTTGCAACAGAAGATTATATATTTTCTGAAAAACAACTGTATTAGTGTTCCCTGGCAGAAAATGTTTGACCATGGAGCCATAAGTGACCATATACCTCCAAATGCCCAGCATGAGCCAGATAATAAAGTCAAACAAGCCCAAAAGAAGTTCATCATAAGATGGAAATGCTACTTCCACAGTCAAACTCAAGCAAGAGCAGAGTTGCAATAAGCTTCGTGAGCCAGTAGCCCAGACCTCTATGTCAAAAACCATGATTGCACCAGTGCCACTACTCCAACTTGTACCTGTGGTCACATGGGGAGGGCAAGTCCTACACTATCAGTTGAAGGAGAAGGCAAAGAACCAAGCTTAGTTTATCAGTAGGTTGACCCAGTATGAGAATCCAAGCCAGAAGTGAATGCCATTACAGCTATACTTGGGCTCATCTTAATAGTCAGTGGAGCAGTAACATCTTTCCAGTGGACAGATCCTTGAGCAGTGCACCTGGTCATCCACTTTGTGTTGAAGGAGAAGCAGGTTGAGATGAGAATATATACAGACTTGTGGTCATTAACCAATGACCTGGTTCTCTGGCCTGGAAGGAAAAGGACCAGAAGATCAGAAACAAAGATTCTGGGGGTAAAAGCATATGAATGGATATAGGAGACTTAGCCCAGAGAGTAAAGTTTTTAAATCATATGTTAAAGTCCATCAGAAAGCATATACCATGGAAGAAGCACTAAACTACTGAGTAGAAAAAAATGATTCAGCTAATGGACATTAGTCAGCATTCATCATTAGTCACTCGAGAAATGGCATGGAGATGTATGACAGGAGTTGATTTTGTGGCAAAGATGGAAGTTATGTATGCATGCGACAGTTTGGAATCCCACTTATCAAGGTCAATATAGTCATTATTGCCTCTGAGTTTACAACATTCCCACTATAGAGATCTATACTAATCCACCAATATTACAATTTCCCTAGGAGACCAATGGGCCACTTGGTGGCAAATTGATTATATTGAGCCCCTTCCCTACTGAGAGGCCCTCACAGAAATAGATACTTATTCTCAGTATGAGTTTGCCTTTCTTTCTTCATAGTATCAACCAACAGCACTATCTGGAATCTTAGAGAACACATGATCCACAAGCATGGAAGTCCACATAGCATACCATCCAACCTGGGTAGCCACTTCACATAGAAGGAGGTGTGGGAGTGCTCCTGAAACTATAGGATCCATTGGTCATATCACCTAAGACATTATACAGATAAAGGAAGAAGTTGTGATCATAGCATGCTTGAATGGTCTTCTAAACATATAGTTAAAGTGTAATTTCAGAAGAAATACTTTGCAAGGATGAGGTGCCACATTTGGACACAGTATTTGCATTAAACCAGAGAACTTTGTATACTGCTCTGTAACCAATAAGAACATATAGGTAAAAGAATAAAGAGATGGATGTAGGAGTAGCCCTATTTACCATCACTCCAAATGACGCACTAGAGTAAACTATATTCCCCATCCCAGTAACTCAGGGCTCTGCAAACTTAGAGGTCTTTATCTTCAAAGGGGCATAGTTTTGCCAGGAGACACAGCAAATGACCCTTTGAATTATAAGCTACAGTTATCACCTGGGAAACTTGGAATTCTTGTTTTCCTGGACCTACAGATAAGAATTGTCAATTACTATCAGGAGTAACTGATGTTAATCAGCAAGAAGAAGTCAAGTTGCTTTTACACAATTGATGCAAAACGGAAAATATGTAGAACTCAAGCAATTCACTTGGGCACCTCCTGGTACTCCCTTACTCAATTTTAACTTTGAATTGCTGCACATTTGCAACCACTCTGGGCTGAGAAGGATATGGTTGCCAACATCTCAAACCATTAAGGAATGAAGGTTTGGGTCTCACCACCAGCTCAGCCACCAAGACCAGCAAGTTGATAGTATTAGAGTTCTCTAAAGAAAAAGAACCAATAGGAGATAGATATATGATAGATTAGATAGACAGATAGATACATGAGAAGGAATTTATTAAGGGAATTGGCTGACATGATTATGGAGGCTGAGAAGTCCCATGATATACCATCTATAAGCTAGAGAACCAGGGAAGCCAGTGGCATGGCTCAGTCCAAGCCTGGTGGCCTGAAAGTCAGGAAAGTCAATAGTATGATTCTTAGTCCCAGATCAAAGACCTGGTAACGTGGGGGCCACTGGTGCGAGTCCCAGAGTCTGAAGACTGGGGAACCTGGAATTCTGATGTTCAAAGGCAGGAGAAGATGGGTGTCCCAGCACAAGAAGAGAGAGAGTAAATTTGCCTTTCCTCTACCTTTCTGTTCTATCTGGGCCCTCAGCTAATTGGAGGATGCCCACTCACATTGGGTGAGAGCAGATCTCCCCACTTGGTTTCCTGACTCAAATGCCAGGATCTTCTGGAAACACCCTCACAGACATACCCATAAATAATGCTTTACAAGGTATGCCTTAAGCCAGTCAAGTTGACACCTAAAATGAACCATCACAGCGATACCAGAAAATGATGAGATTTTAGAATAGATAGTAGAGGAAGGAGAGAAATGGATAACAGTTGTGGCCTGAAGACCAATTACAGTGACAGGGCCTGTAGTTTTTTACACGAATCTACATCTTATCTGTTTCCTCTCAGGAAAAGAGGCCATGGGAACCATGAAGTAGATGCTTCTCTAACCTGCATGGAGAAGTGGATCTGTGCAACCCAAGGGGTAAACTGAAGTAGCCAGGGAAATGTCACTCAGATCTCTCTTCAAGACAATCTCCTATGAGGATAATAGTAAGCCGCCACCTTCCAGCTGTTGCACGTTTGGACCCAATGCAGTATTCAACTGAAGTCATGCTCTCCTTAGCTACTACCAGCCAATGACTGAGCAGAGGAGGAGTATGAGAGCCAGGACAGAACACCCCCATCTGACACAGGACTTCTATAACAGACAATCTGCTCTGGATTCCCCATCAGTTGGAATGAGACTTTTCTCAGACTGGAACTGCAGACTGAGGTGCTAGCTTTCTTCCTTCCCTCCTTTCACAGGTGTCAGACAAGCATCAATGTCTGCGGTTCTCCCCACCTTTCCTTTCTGCACCTCTCCTTTATTCTCCACAGGTGTTTTCCCCAATAAAGCCCTTGAATGCCTAATTCCATTTTGACATCTGGCTTTTGGAGGACCTTAAATCACAAAAGAAAAATATTATAAATTGGACTTCATAAAATGAAAATTAATTGCTTTTCAAAAGATAACTTCCAAAAAATTGAAAAACAAGATACACACCTAAAGAAAATATATTTGACATACATGCATACAACAAAGGATTGGTGTCCCAAATATATAGGAGAATGACCCTAACTCAGTAAGAGAAACATGAAACAAATTTTAAAATGATAACTTGAACAGATCCTTCATAAAAATATGAATAAACAATAAGGACATGAAAATATGCTTAATATTACTATTCCTCAGATAACTAAAAATTAAAGCTACAATGAGATTAGACTGACACATACACTAGAATGTTTAAAATTAAAAATACATTAAAAATTATGACAATACCAGGTGTTGGTGAGGATGTGGAGGAACTGGAATGTTCATGTATTGTTGATGGGTATATGTACTTGTAGAACCACTTTGGAAAACAGTTGCCTAGTTCCTTATAAAGTCAAATATGCACTAACCATATGATCCAGAGATTCCATTCCTGGGTATTTGCCCTAGATAGAAAAACATATGCCCAAATAAAAACTCACATAATTATTTTCATAGTAGCTTTATTCATAATAGCCCCAAAGTAGAAACTATCCACATTTTTATTACACAGGTTAATAAATAAGCTAAATGTAGTCTATCCATACATTGGAGTACCACCCAGCAATAAGGAATGAACTACTAATACACGCTATTAAATGGATGAATATAAAATCCATTTTGCTCAGTAAAAAAACAGGCATAAAATGGTACACACTATATAATTCCATTTACGTGAAGCTCTAGAATAAGCAAAACTAATCTATAGTACTAGATTGCTTGGGCTAGTGATACGGTTGGCTGCAAAGACGCAAGCAAACATTTTGGGATGATAGAAACGTTCTATATCTTGATTGTGGTGGTGTTTACACATACATACATGTGCATATATGTTTATGTATGTGTACACACATACTGTGGTATAAGGCCTAAAATTAAGGTCTGGTAAGCTGCTTTGACATCTGGTGAAACTTGGAGGGCTTCAAATGGCCTAAATGCAAGTTCTCTGCACTCTGCTTTTGCAGATAAAGTCCCCTAGCTAAACAACCCTTCTTACCAAAAGAACCAGGTGCAGTTCCTACTTATCACTGAGTAGCAAGTTTTAGTTCCTTTCCAGCCCACAAAATTATTCAAAAGAGCCAATCACATCCTCCCACAGGAGCCAGGGGCATCCCACCTTCTTGACATTACAAAGCTCACCTCCCAAAGCCCCTGGTTGTTCACTCTGTTTCTGAGTTCAAACCCCATGTGGTGTGTGGTGCCCTCCTCTCCCAGGCTGTATGTGACTAATAAACTGCTGTTGATCTCATCTGTCTAGTCTCAGTTGTACATACAGCCATTTCCATAACTCTAGGATTAGAATTCTTTCCTCATCAATGGGAGTGAATAGGAGGAAATTAAAACACACATATACACACATACAAATACATTTGTATTATTTCAAAATGCATTAAAGTATATACTTAAAATGGGTGGTTTTATTGCACATAAATTCCACCACAATCTAAAGTTCATTTTAGATTTTTCATTTTTAGAATTGTTTTTAAAAATGGGTTGAAGCCGGGCTCGGTGGCTCAGCCTGTAATCCCGCGCCTTGGGAGGCTGAGGTGGTGGATTGCCTGAGCCCGCGGGTTCGAGACCCGCCTGGGCAACTCCATGAGACCTCATCTCTACAATAAATCAAAAATTAGCCGGGCGTGGTAGCGCGCGCCTGTAGTTCCGGCTACTCGGAAGGCTGAGGCGGAAGGATCGCCGGAGCCCAGCAGGTCGAGGCTGCGGTGACCGGGAGCGGCCACTGCACTCCAGTCTGGGCGACAGAGTGAGACTCCAACTGAAAAAAAAAAAAAAAACACAGACACACACACTTACATGTAATCCGTCCCTTTAATATTAAGTGGGTTATTGTAAAGAATAAGAAAGTAGTTGAAAATAATCTGTGCTATGTAGAAAGTATTAGGTTTTTTTTTTAATTTTCCCATTTCTGGATGGTTTTGTTGCTGACAAAAATATGTGCCATCTGTAAAACCTCTGAGATCTAGTTACTTTAGAAACTAGGCTTCAATTGTCCAAAGTATTTGTCTTTGATAAAAATCAAAAGTTCCTCTACAGAGGTACACTGGTTAGCTTCTGAGATAGCACAAAAAACATAGTTGACGTTAGAGCTATTTTACGTTTTTTTAAACAAAAATATAGGTGTTAATATGCTGTTCTTTTCAGAGATGACCAGTGGTTGTCAGTAGTTGCTACCTCACAGACATTTAAAGACACACACACTCATAATCAATCTACCAATTTACTACATATGTATTTAAGAACAGTTTTATTGAGATATTCACATGCCATAAAATTCATTCGATTAAAATGTATAATTCAGTACTTTTTTTGTATTTTCACATAGTTGTGCAACCATCGGTACAATCTAACTTCAGAACATTTTTATCACCCCACAAAGAAACCCGTACCCATTAACAGTAACCTCCTATTCCCATCCCCCCAGCACTATAAAATTTTGTCATAAAAGGCTACATACTGAGAATAAGCAAAAATAACTTACTTGCTCCAGGAAATGGGTTTCTTTTGGAATACAAAACTGAATCAGCTAAAGTACTCCAAAGTTTTTACATCATAAAATGTGCCCCACTTTACAAGATCAGCCTTAAAATCACCAATAGTTACCACATTGTGCTACTGAACACTAGATCTTATTTCTTCTAACTGTATATTTGTACCCATTAACTTACTCCTCTTTACCTATCCTCCCCACTGCCCTTACCAGCCTCTGGTAACCACAGTTCTGCTCTCTATGACCTCGAGATTCACTTTTTTAGGTCCCATATATGGGTGAGAACATGTGACATCTGCTTTCTGTGCCTCACTTATTTCACTTAATAGGATGATCTCTACTTTAATGCAAATTACAGAATTTCATTCTCTTTATTGTAGAGTAATATTCCATTGTATGTATCAGCTACATTTTCTCTATCCATTCATCCATTGAATGTCGATCCCGTATCGTGGCTACTGTGAAAAGTGCTGTGATAAACATGGGAGTGCATATATATTTTTAATATGATTATTTACCTTTTTGTTGGAATATATACCCAGCAGACTTGTTGGATCATATGGTATTTCTATTTTTAATTTTTTGAGGAACCTCCACATTGTTTTTCATGTGGCCATACTAATTTAAATTCCCATCAACAGTGTATGAGGGTTTTCTCTTTCTCCACATCCTCACTAACATTTGTCATTTTCTATCTTTTTTGATAATAGCTATTTTAACAGAAGTGAGATGATATCTTGCTATAGTTTTAATTTGCATTTCACAAGTGGTTAGTGATGTTGAGCATTTTTACACATACTTGTTGGCCATTTGTATGCCTTATTTTAAGAAATGTCTGTTCAGATGTTTTCTCCACATTTTTGCTGAATTATTTGATTTTTTACTATTGAGTTGTGTGAATTCTTTATATACTCTGGATATTAACCCCTTGTCAGATGCCAATATTTTCTCTCATTTTGTAGGCTGTCTCTTTGTTCTGTTGTTTCCTTTACTGTGCAGAAGCTTTTTAGATTGATATAATCCCATTTTTCAATTTTTGCTTTGGTTATCTGTGCTTTTGAGATCTTACTCAAAAAATATTTGCCCAGATCAATATTCTTTTTTTTTTTTTTTTTGAGTTGGAGTCTCACTCTGTCACCCAGACTGGAGTGCAGTGGCTGCTCCCACCACAGCCTCGACCTGTGGGCTCCGGTGATCCTTCCGCCTCAGCCTTCCAAGTAGCTGGAACTACAGGAAGGTGCTACCATGCCTGGCTAATTTTTTGATTTATTGTAGAGATGAGGTCTCGCCAAGTTGCCCAGGCGGGTCTTGAACCCATGGGCTTAGGCAATCCACTCACCTCAGCCTCCCAAGGCACGGGATTACAGGCTGAGCCACCGAGCCTGGCTCCAGATCAATATTCTAAAGTGTTTCCCCAATGTTTTCTTCTAGTAGTTTTATAATTTCGAATTGTACATTTGCCTTTAATCATTTTATTTGAATTTGTATATATCGTGAGAAATAGGAATCTAGTTTCTTTCTCCTACATATGGATATCTAGTTTTCCCAGCACCAATTATTAAAGAAGCTTTTCTTTCCCCAGTGTATGTTTTTGGCACCTTTGTTGAAAAAGAGTTGACTGTAAATGCAAGAACTTATTTCTGGGGTCTCTATTTTGCTCCATTAGTCTATGTGTGGTTTTTACACCAGTACCGTGTTATTTTTGTTACTATCTAGTATAATTTGAAGTCAGGCCTCTAGCTTTGTTCTTTCTCTTCAAAATTGCTTTGGCTACTGTGGGTCATCTGTGATTTCATATGAATTTTAGGAATTTTTAAAAATTTCTGTGAAGAATGTTGTTGGTATTTTAATAGGATAAGGCAAGTTTCTTGAGGAGTGTACAAACTGATAACAAAAATACTGCAGAAATTGAAAGAGTAGAATTATAAAAAAGTTCAGCCTACATATTAATATATTTAATTATTTTGTAAGTTTGCTGTAGTTAGAATACTTTCCAGTGTTCCCCCTGTCAAAAACACTCACCATTTTTTGTTTGTTTATTAAATTAATACAGAAATCGGAGGGGTATAATGAGATCCAGTTATTTTCGGCAGTATTTTTTGAAAGAGTAGAGGTGATACTGGATAAACAAGAAGTGTCTATGAACAGGAGTTTCTAAGGTCAGACTCTGATGTCCAAGGAGGAACTGTGTTCTGGTCAAAGTCTCTCTCAAGCAACAGTGAAAGTTAGAATGTCTCATCTACATGCCACATGACGTGCTTGTAAAAAATGTGTTGAAACAAACTGTTAAGTGAATCATCACAATCATCAGGGGCTAATAAATCAGTGTTTCTGGTCCAACAACCTGAACAAAAAAGAAAAAGGAAAGAAATTTTTAAAACAGTGTATTTTTGGTCTACTCACTGAACTAGAGAAAGAAATACTTTCACTTCTCAACTTTAAAAATGTTCTACAATACTTCTGTTTATAAGAAGCTGCAGGCTATTTCAGGGATAACTTACCATCTTGAAAGTTGAGAAATGAATTTGACTCCAGCTAAGTAACATATAGGTTGACGTAAAATGACTATATATATATAGTATATATATATGGAAAGAGAGAGAGAGAGAGAGAAGATCAAAGACTAACACTTATTGTCTGAAATCTATGCCTTAACTTTTAAAAAGAATTTTCCCCAGTCATTATATTTATATGCTGGTATCCTCTTCATTATCATTTTTGTCTCTTCATTTGGGAACAGTGTTATGAGTGGTTTCGTGACAGAAAAAATAAATGTAGATGAATCATGAAGATTCTTTAAATGAACCTTAAGCCTTATTAAAACAGTTGAGTCATTTTTGTTTCCCTCCCACAGGGGCAATAAAAAATTCATTTAGTCTAAATCGTTTTCACTTTCCCTACCAGTTTCTGGATCTATTAAACCTGAATAAACCTTCACAGCATTTTCATCTAAGGAATTTAGAAACCATGTGTCTGACCCTAGGTGGGAAGGATGGGTTGGCATTATTTTATATGATGGTTTTAGGTTTCCTTTATATAATAGCACAAAATATTTGAGAGGAGAAAATAAATGATGATGATCTCCATTAAAGTAACTAAAACCTGAACTTCACTTTGTTATTCATTTCTTAATTACAGGCTACTTTTTCCATCTACCTGTTTGCACTTTTCCTGATGACCCATTCTTGTCACAAAATGCTCACCTTTATTGATCAGCTTAATAATTTATAAGCATATTTGGCACTTTTCAGCATTCTGGAGAAGTTTAATTATGCTAATTTGAGGGCAACCCAGGAAGGGACCCTTTGGGGATAGAACTCCGTGACAAGTCATTGATACTAAGACATTAAGCAGATTCCCAATCTATGCCTACATAATGATGCTGGGTTATAATAACAGTGGCTGATTAGTATTGTTCCAGTCAGATATTTATTCATCCAGAAGTATGTAAGCCTTTGGCTATTAGTAATTCTTGAAGACAGAGTGCCAGTTCCCTAACTCCCATGGAGGTGTTAATTCCATTAATTAGTCTCTAGTGCAAAGATAATAACGTTGCCTTAGAAACCTGACATTTAGTTCTACTGTGTTAATATTCACATCTAGTTTAAGGACTAATGACATCTTGGCAAAGACTCTCCTTTGACCACAACTTTAATCATGCTCCTCTGAGTCCTTTGTCTGATTAGGCTGGACCTTGGGTTCCCCTCCTTTTCCCCTTTTCCTTGCAGAATCTAGTTTGAACAAGAATCCTGCTAGATAAGTTTAGGAAAAATCCTCCACCCTTGGTATCTGAACACCCTGGATCTCTTATAATTTTGGTCAGCCATCACCAACAATTCTATCAAGTCAATTTAGTCAGAAACCCATTATTCTTGATATTTCTCCCTTGTAATTTTCCATGCACTGCTCTTTGGTTATAAACCTTCACCTGTCCTTGTTGGAGTTAGAGATGAGTCCAATCTCTCACCCTTACTGCAAGTCCTTGTTGCAACGGTCACAGTACCTAAGCTGTGGCCTTCTCTTCATCTTTGAATAAAATCTTACTATGCTTAGCAAGTATTGTGAACAATTTTCTCTTTAACAGTCTTTAAAGTTAAATTGGAAAATTGCTAATGTAATCCTACGTTTGTAAAAACATATTAGCGTAACACTGCCTTTTAATACTCAGGTAGTTAGAGAGAAGCTATAAATAAGTCTGTGCAAAGAATGTCATTTCTTATCCATTTCCAAGACTAGGAATTGAATTTAATTGGCATATGGTATCTGAAACTAAAGACCTCCACAAAATGCAATGCCTGCCCTGGTGTGCACCTCCACCATGCCAACAAATAATATTGTGTCAATTGCAAGGAGATGAGGCCTACATCATTAACAATGTGAAGATGAGTTCATTCCCACAAACAGTTTTCTTTAATTTTTTTTAAATTTTTTTATTTTTATTTTAAAATTGTGGGGTACAATTCAGGGTTAGGTATTCAAATATTCATTGTGTAGGTACCCTTGTTGATGAGGTGTGCCCCCGCTTCCCCAGGCAGTTTCCGACTACTGCCAATCCCACCTCCCCACCCCCCATGCCCCCACAATGTCCCGCTAATGTCAATCCTTTTCTTATAGTATTATGGATAGTTGTTCAAGGTCCACTTATGAGTGAGAACATGTGACACTCAGTTCTTTGTTTCTGTGGAAGATCACTCAGTATTATAGACTCTAAATTCATCCAGGTTGCTGCAAAGTCCATGATTTTGTTCTTCTTTATGGCTGCGTAATATTACATTGTGTATATGTACCACATTTTTTTTATTCGGTCCTTTTGATGGGCAGCACGGGTTGGTTCCATGTTCTTGCTATTGTGAACAATGCTGCAATAAACCTACGTGTGCACATACCTTTTTTATAGACTGAGTTGAGTTCTTTCGGGTATATTCCCAGTACAGGGATTGCAGGGTCATATAGAGGGTGGATTTTTAGAACTTTTAGGAATTGCCACACTGTCTTCCACTTAGAGGCTGTACTAGTTTACACTCCCACCAACACTGTAGAATTGTTCCCTTTCCACCAGATCCTCCCCAGCATCTGTTATTTTTTGAGTTATTGATAATTGCCATTCTGACTGGAGTTAGGTGGTAGCTCAGTGTAGTTTAAATTTGCATTTCTTTGATGACTAGTGAGGTTGAACATTTTTTCATGCATATTTTGACTGCCCAAATGTATTCTTTTGAGAACTGTCTATTCATATCTTTTGCTCATTTTGTAATGGGATTGTTTTTTCCTTTTCAGCACGTTTGAGTTCCTTGTAGATCCTTGATGTTAGGCCTTTGTCAGACATGGAGTTGGCAAATAATTTTTCCCAGTCTGTGGGCTGTCTCCTTGCTCTCTTGGTGGTTTCTTTGACTTTGCAGAAGCTTGGCAGTTTAATAAGGTCCCACTTGTCTGTCTTATCTCTTATGACATAGTCAATTTCCTGGATTGTTATTGGTCTATTTAAGGTCTCGATTGCCTTTTGTTTCAACCTGGGG
>CAUYQG010156842.1:0-42596 GCA_963574415.1 Tarsius wallacei | reverse complement strand
AACCAAACAAACAAAATAGACCCCCCCCCCCCCGCCAAACATTGGGGTACGCTTGTTGGTTTCGTACCCCTACCGCCGAAAACAGTAAAGGCCCCAAAAATGGTGTCCAAGTATTGGATTTATTTGTGAGGGAGCATGCTGCGTGTTCCACACACACTATCCTGAGGCGCCCACTTTACACCTGGGGAAACAGGTTCAGCGAGGGGCACTGACTTGCCCAAGGTCACAGAGCCAGGGCGGCGGTGAGTCTGGAGCCGGAGCACGCGCCAGGGGTGCGTGCGTGTTTCTGGACTCAGAACGGCAAAAACTAAAAGGACTCTCCTCCTCCCTGGGCTGTCGGCCAGCCGGCCGGGCCCACTGAAGTCGCCGCCCGATCAGCGGTAGCGGTTATTTACATAAGTCGCGGTTAGTGTCACCGCTCAGCAAGGCAAAGTGCTTCAAGGCAGAGACGTGGGAGGGGGAGGCCCCCATCCCAGCTTGCGTAGAACCCCGCGGCCGCTCTTCCCCGCCCGGGCCTGCGCCAAATCGGCAGTCTGAGCACCCCGTCGTCGGTCCCTACCTTCTTGTGATAGAGCCGGGCCGGGGCCGACAGCTCCCGAGCGGGCAGGCGCGGGCTCCGGAGCAGCAGGGCCGAAGCCGCCCGCCGTAGACGGCCAGCTCCAGCCGCCGCCATCTTGCCGGCTCGCGCCTGCGCCAGCTCGTAGCGACAGAAGGGAAAGGCGCGACCCTCTGACGTCACCGTGACCTCGCGCCCGTGTCCTCGCGCTCCGAGCACGTGTCCGCTCGATGGCCCCGCCTTGGCCACGCCAATTGGGGGCGGGCGAGCGGGGCCCGGAGCGGGAAGGTCCGAAGTCGCAGCGGGGCTTGTCCCAGGTGCTGGATCCTGGTGGGGGAGGACCTGAGGCCTCTGGGTGTGGGGCTAAGCTCGTGTTCACAAAGCCACCACCTCTGGAGTGTGGCGCTAAGGCCACCCAGTCCCCCTTTCCTAACCCTATTTTGCCCTTGAGAAACCCGAGGGTCAGAGTGGTTGCGTAACCTATCCAAGGCCGCTCAGAGAGGTTCAGTTTGGATTCGAACTTGAATAAGAATCCTGGTTCTGCTCCTTCCTGGCTGTGTGACTGGGCGATGCTCGCTAAGCCTGGATCCTGCCTTGTACGCATTCAAGGACAATTCTTGCATCATGGGGCAAGTACGATGAGTACCTACTGTGTGCTGTGTGCCAGACTCAGGATCTAGCGGAAAACAAAAACAATTCGTGCCCCGAGGTTGCTGATGACGGGGAAAGGCAATAAGCGAACACCAACACATCAAAAGTGGGAAGCTATTACGGAAACGAACACCATGTCCTGCTTGGAAAAAAATGTGTTCGTGTTTATACTTCTCTATAAAACAACATTAAGCTCAATCTATAGGCCAATGCTTAGTAATTAACTAAGAGTTTCTAAAGAAATCCCTATTCATGTAATATCTTGCTATTGGTGCACAGGATAGGATCTTATAAAACAGGAAAATCCACACGTGTATTGAACGCCTGCTAGAGACCAGGGGTTTCCATAAAGGGGAGGAATCTCTTCGGGAAACGGATTTTCCTCCGGAATGGTGTCATCGACCCTTCCCCGAGCACTTGGGAGTTTTCTCTGCGTTTGAGGCGCAGTTGCTCGGGAGATGGCACCACGCGCGGAGGACCACAGTAAGCGTTGGTAAGGCAGGGATCTCGCTCGAGAATCACTTTGACCTTCTCAAGATGGCGCCGATCCCGTGCCTGCAGACACCGCGCCCGCTCCGGGACTTCCGCCGTGGCCTCCACTTTCTGCCCAAAGACCCAACTTCTGTCCGAAGTTGTGGCGGAATACGTGCCACGTTAACGAGTTTGTTTTCTGCTGGTGGAGGCGTCCACAAGGCTGGAGATACGAGACGAGCGCCGTGTATCCGGAGGTTCCCCTTCCTCGGAGGCGAGGAGACGGGGTTTTGATCAGGCGCCGTCGCGGGCAGCCCCGACCTCAGCGGGTCCTCCGCGACCGCGGGAGGACCCCGAGTCCCTGGGAGCGCAAGATGGCGACAGCGGCCGAGCCAGCGGCTGCGGAGCCCGAGGCGGAGCCCGAGGCCGGGCGCGGGGCTGACGGGGAGGAGGATGCGGCCAAGGCGGCTGGGACGAGGAGGAAGGCGTCGTCGCGGGCGGTGGCCGCCGCGACGAACGCGACCCCGGGGCCCGGCTGGGATCGGCCCGAGGAGGGCGTGAGCGAGAGCGACGGCGACGAGGAGTTCGCCATGGCCTCCTCCGCGGAGAGCTCCCTGGGAGAGTACGAGTGGGAGTACGACGAGGAGGAGGAGAAGAATCAGCTGGAGATAGAGCGGCTGGAAGAGCAGGTGGACCTGGGGGCGGGCAGGTGGGCCTGGGGGCGGGCGGCCGGCGCTTTCTCTCCGGCCCTGAGGTCGCGGGTCGCGGCCAGCTTCCCGGGTCCCCGGCGGCGGCGAAGGCAGCAGGGCCTCACGCGCGCTGTGAGTTGCGGGAGCACCTGGCGCTGCGTACCCGAGGCTTCGCAAACGTTTTCCCCGGCGTCCTAGCCATGGCCCCGTGAAAGAAACCGAGTTAGCCTCACTTGGCGGGAGGAGACTGAAGCGCCTGTAGGAAAGTCTGCTCAGGATGACACGTCCTGCGAGTGGCGAGCCAGGCCTTGCACTCTGAGCCGGCTCCAGCACGCCCGCTCTTGACCATAGTTAAACCATGTCCAGCAGTCGAAGTACAGTCTTATTCTCAGAGAGAATGTTATTTTCTTGTAGGAATGACGCTGCTGCCATTTGGAGCGGTCGGAAAGTTGCTGACCGACCCCAGTTTAGGATGTTCCACCCCTGTGCATGCTTGGCAAATTTTTAAACCTCTCTGAGCCTCGGCTTCCTTATCTGTGGCTCGGGAGCCACACTTCCTGCCTCTTGTAACTGTCCGAACGTTAATTAAAGCCCAGTGCTTGCAGCCCAATGCCTGCAGCTGGTAATAAGTTGATGTCTAATCTTGTAACCTTATGAGTTGGTGGTATGTCCTGTATAGCCCAGGGTCCCAGCAGGAAATTGGTGGCACATGCAAATTAACAATAATTTGAGAAAAGGTCAGTAAAGGGACAACTGTTTATAAAGGTATGGGCAGGGAAATCAGAAGTGAAAGTTTAGGATCCCACAGCTGGCAACAGCACGATTGTTAGGCCTGAAGGGAGAGCGAAGGTGTTACCGGGAGAAGGGATGTTCCTTCCCGTATGAGACCACTTGATGATGGGTTCTTGTGTTCATATTTGGAATGAATTTGCAGACAGACAGAAGCAGTATGAGCAAGTAGCTTTATTAAGCAGGGAATTCACTCCCGAGAAAGGCGAGCGGGCAGAACAACCTAGGGCAAGCTGCTGCTTCTGCACCCAACTATTTTTGAGCTGTAACTTCTATCCTTAGGGTCTTTTAGGGGTGAGTTTTTCCTATAAATGGATTGTCTTGGGGCCGGATCTCTGTTACTTCTCCCTCACGTCGGGTGGGGGAGTTTCAGGCCTTACAGGGTCATACCAGTACTGTCAAGGCATCAGGTGTATGAAGGGAGTGAGAGGCTCCCTTAGGGTAGTTTTATGTTAGTACCGTCGTAATGAAGGTGTAAGTAGATTATGGTTATCTTAGGTCAACCTTGGCTATTGGTGCACACGCTCCAGGGGTCTCTAAGCTAGTTCTTGTCTGCGTGGTCAGCTTTACCAACCACAAGTGTCCTGGACAGATGGACTACAGTGCTGCAGGTGTCTCTGATAAGGGCCTAACGGGTAGGTGTGACCTTTCCTACAACAAGGTCACTTGGTTGTATGCATGGTTCTGCACCAACTGCTGCAGGTGTCAGCAAGTTTGGAAATTTCTTACAGCCCTGAAGCTTTTCCTAGTCTAACCTGCCTACTTTATGAAAGGGAGTGACTGGCTACCTGAACAATTGTGTGGAGAGGGCACCTGAGGAGGGCAGCTGACAACTTGGTTCGAAGGAGGCAGCTTCAGTTTCTTGTCAGAGGTTGGGGTGGAGGCAGAAAATAACCCGACCTCTGCTTCTTTCTTTCTCTGATCTTCTACTGAGCAAACCCACCTGAAAGCCAGAGAACCAGGAGACCATAAATGTGGTCTTCACTGGGGGACATGGGACAGGGAGGAGAGGGTGGAGTGGATTTACAGGGGCAAACAGGAGAGACTGAGCACATTTTCATTTTACAGATGAGGAAACTCAGGGTCAGAAAAAATGATGAGATGATCTGCTTAAAGTCACTTGTGGTAGGATTTGAATTTCAAAGGTTGCCTGTGGACCAAATGCCATCCAATATGAAATCAGTCAGTGACATGAAGTTGCTCACCTAGGTTACTTTCTTAACGCTTCTGGGTGTCAGTTTCCTTACAATGTCCCCTCAGGAACTGGTATTTTTGTTATGTTACAAAATGGTGATAACAACCTTTGGTACAGCTTGTCCTACTGATCGCTACATCTGATTGTCCAAGGAACTAGTTGGGGTAGGCGGGAGGGTACCATTTCTACTTTTTGTAAATAGATTTCTGAGGCTAATTTAGTCTTATTCATTCAGCAAACACAGTGTGATGTGGGGTACCAGACTGATGCCCCCATCCCAATTGATATCAGTTCTTCAAACTGCTAGCCTTGAGCCTTTTGATGAGCTTATTATTATGAGGGGAAGCTTGGGACCTGAGACATTAAGGCCTCCATGAGGGCTCACAGCTTACTTGGGAGGCGATGGGTCGGAACGGAGGTTTTATAAATCATGTGCAGGAGAACATTGCTAAATGTCTTAAGAATTTAAAAAAGTTATAGATCTTGTTTTTATCTGTGATTGATTCTTCTTATCTTTTTTGTATGTAATTTGATAAATACAAAGCAGATCACATCATGTACAAAAGTTTCTCTAAGTTGCTATCTCTAAGTCAAACTGGGAATCACAGTCCTAGATCGTGAATTCATTTTAGTTGATACAGCCAATGCCCCTGTAGCGGGAAGACAGAGAGATCCTGACATCGAGACTATTTTAGGAAGTGGCGCTTTATTACGCTGGCCAGCACAGTGGGCTCGAGGGGCTAATGCATCCAAATCAAGCCCCCCAGAATGGGAGAAGTGGGGTTGTGTTGAGTGATTACATATTTCCTTTGGAATCTTACAAGGTTGTACTCAGCAAAATCAGGTTTTTCAAAGAACAAATGGTTTTCAGGAACTGCAGGGTTGTAAACCATTAACTTCAGAAGAGGGGTTTTTGGATAAGTCTGTGGATTAGTTGCTCTTTGCATTTCCATGAAATGGCCAGTCTCTGACCATTTGGCCTTTCTTAAACAAAACCTGCCTGGCACCTGGCGGGTCTTTAAAGCTTGCAGCTTGCCTTTCAAAAGGAAATACCTTTAACTGCTACCAACCCCCCTTTCTGCCACATCACCCCCTCTGTCATAGTTTTCCATCTGCATGGATCTGTTTCTGGACTATCTGTTCTAGTCAGTTTGTCTATCCTGTGCTAACTCTGCTGTCTAACGTATTATTGCTAAGGCTTGCTATATGGTTAGACAAATCCCCTCACTGCTGGTGTGTTTTGGCTTTTTCATACTCATTTTATAATTATTTTGTCAAGGTATGTGAAAGACTCCATTTTTTTATTGGAATTACACTGAATTTATAGAATATTTAGGGGAGAATTGACATCTTTGCCATAGTGATTTTTCTACCTGGAATAGGGTGTATAACTCCATTTATTTAGGTCTTTAATATCTTTCAATAAAGTTTAGAATCATTTTTCCATGCAGGTTTCACATATGGTTTGTTAGTTACTTTGTAGTGTTTGTATATGCTATCCTATTTAAAATTACATTCTAAAGCTTGCTGGTTGTAGAAATGAAAATTTTTTTATGCTGGAAAAAACACATAAGATAAAATTAAACAACGCTCCTCTCCCCCTCCTCCAGCCCTTGGTAATGAGCATTCTGCTTGTCTCTCTGTGGATTTGACCCCTTTACATCTCTCATAGTGGAGTCAGACAGTATTTGTCTTTTTGTGTGTAATTGATTTTTATACATTGCTTTTATTGCCAATTTCCTTATTTCTAATGATTTGTTTGAAGATTAGATTGCATTCACAGTTCTCATCCTTTTCTCTCTTTATGTCATGAATTTCTTTCCCTTGTAGGATTGTTCCAGCTTCAGGCCTCTACTACAGGGTTAAATAGAAGGTGATACTGGGATTGTTTGTGGTGTTTTTTAAAATGACTATCAATGTTTTATCATTAGGAGTCATGTTTATAGTAGATTTTGTAGGTTAAGGAAATGTTTTTCTTTTCTTAGTGTGCTGATTTTTAATTTTTAATCGTGAATAGACATTTTTAGCAATTTTTCTTCATTTAGATGATTTTTCTTTCTCAAATCTGCTAGTGTGGAAAATTATACTAATTGGTTTCCTCCCTCCCTGCAACCTCAAACTCCTGGGCTCGAGCAATGCTGTGCTCTAGCCTCAGCCTCCCAAAGGGCTGGGATTACAGGTGTGAGCCGCTGCGCTGGCACTAATTGATTTTCTAAGGTAAAACCGCTCATGCATTCTTGGGATGGACCTAACTTGGTCATTGTGTATTATTCTCTTTATGTGTTTCTGATCTTTAAAGATTTTATTTAGGATTTCTGTATCGGTGCTCTTGAGTGAGATTGGCCTGTGGTTTCTTGACTTCTGCGTGCCTGGTACGAAAAGAGAATCTAACTATGGGTCAGATGTAAGACACACAAGGTGTTTGTCCCATGGAGCCTTCAGTGATGATGGACATAAATAGGGTGATGAGATGGGAAACAGCTTGCAGCAGGTAGGTGGCTCCTTGAGACTCCTCTGAGGGAGTGAGATTTGATAAGATACCTGAAGGTGAGAATGAGAGGCCAGGGAGAGAGGTTTCTGGGCTGACAGAGCCGCAGGTGCCCAGCCCTGGGGCTGGAGAGACTGTGGAATGTTACCAAGGGAGTTACTGAAGCTGGTCTGGTGCTGGGCTGGGCAGTGCCTGAGATATGGTTGGAGAGCTGAGCAGAAGCACGCCCCGGCTTGCACAGAGGCAGGAATTTCCACGTTGTTCCAGGGACTCTGAGAAGCCAGGAAGGCCTTTTACTGTTAGAATTCACAGAGAAAGGTGTTGGGTTCTTGTCTAAAATCTAAATACTTAAAACAAAACCCTGTAATCTTTTATATTTGTATTCTGCAAATGCTTGCTCCTTGTTCCCCTCTAGTTTGAAAGGTCACGGCCTGTTGTTACTTTGTTGATCTCTGTGTCTTTCTGGCAGACTCAAGCTATCTTGAGCTTTGTAGCTATATAGGATGTCTTAGTGTCAGGTTCAGTGTTTCCTTCCACTTTGTTCTTTTTCAAGATCATTTTGAGCTATCCTAGGGCCTATGCCATCCCTATACATTTTAGAATAAGCTTGTTTATGTCTGTAAAAAACCTTGTTGGGGTCTTAATTGGAGTTTCATTAAACCTGCAAGTCAATTTGGGGAGAATTTACTTCTTGGCTGTTGAGTCTTTCAATGCTAAATAGTCTCTCCCTTTTCAGGTCTTTTATTTCTTTCCTTAGCATTTTGTAATTTTCAGCATACAGATTCTGTAAATGTTTTAAATGCACACTTGAGTATTTCTTTTCTTTTTTTGGAGTGATTATAAATGGTATTGTGTTTTAAGATTTGATTTCCACATGATTTTTTTGTTGTTGTTGTTATGCTTATCTTGTATTATGTGACCTTGTTCAACTCACTATTGGAGGTTTTTTAAAAATTGATTCCTTGGGATTGACTACTTAGACAATTATATCATCTACAAATCAGGACACTTTTTATTTCTTTCCAGTCTGTATATCACTTGTCTGGTTGAACAGGCTAGAACTTCTAGGACTGAAAGAAGGGTGGTAAGAGGCATCTTGTCCTGATTTTAGGAGGACAGCATTCATTCTTACCATGAAGAATGGTCTTAGCTGTAGGTATTTTATAGCTGCTTTTTATCAGGTTGAGGTAGTTCCCCTCTGTTTCTAACTTGCTGAGCATTTTTATCATGAATTGTTGAATTTTGTCAAATGGATTTTCTGCATCAACAGGTGCCATGATTTTTCTTCTTTAGCCAAAATTTTGATATGGTGGATTACAGTAATTGATTTGCAAATATTGAATTAGCCTTGTATATCTGGAATAAATCCCACTTTGTCATGGTGTTTAATTCTTTTTATACATTGTATTTAGTTCTAGAAGTTTCTATTTCTAGAGTATTGTTTTAGCTGCACCCTACTTACTTTGATTTGCTGTAATTTCATTTTTGTTAAATTCTATGTATTTTAAAATTTTCTTGGAGACTTCCTCTTTGACCCATAGTTTATTTGGAAGTGTATTACTTAATTTCCAAGTGTTCAGAGATTTTCTACTGTTAATGGTTTCTAGTTTGATTCCATTGTGGTCAGAAAAGATACTCTGTATGATTTCATTTCTTTCAAATTTGTTGAGTTTTTGTTTTGTTTTGTTTTGTTTTTTGAGTAGGAGTCTCACTCTGTCATCCAGGCTGCAGTGCAGTGGCATGCTCACAGCCACTTCAGCCTCTACCTTTTGGGCTCAGGCGATTCTTCCACCTTAGCCTTCCAAGTAGCAGAAACTACAGGCATGTGCCACCACGCCCGGCTGGGTTTTTGACTTATTGTAGAGATGAGGTCTTGCCAAGTTGCCCAGGCTGGTCTCAACCCATGGGCTCAGGCAGTCCTCTCACCTCGGCCTCCCAAAGTACTGGGATTATAGGCATGAGCCACGGCGCCCCGGCCCCTGAGGTTTATTTTATGGCTTAGGATGTGTGTTGTTGGGTGGGGTGTTCTGCATATATGCACATTAGGTCATGTTATTGATGGTGTTGTTGAGTTCTACATCCATGCTGATTTTCTGTTTAGTTGTTTTTCTTAAAAATTCAATTTTTTTTGTTTCCTTTTTAAATTTAAAAAATTTTTTTCCAGTCTGGGCGCGGGGTAGCTGTGAGCATGCCATTACACTCCAGTCTGGGCAACAGAGTGAGATTCCCAACTCAAAAAAAATTTTTTTTCCTTCTACTTTCTTATATTGTTCTTGTTTTTAATCAGATTAATCATATTCAAGTGTCTAGTAGTTCTGTCAGTTACTGAAAAGAAGAATGTTTAAGTCCCCAAGTATTATTGTTGATGTATTTCTTCTTTCAGCTCTATTTGTTTTTGCTTCATGTACTTTGAAGTGCTGTTGTTTGGTTCAAATGCTTTTAGGATTGTTATGTCTTCCTGGTAGAGAGTGATCCTTTTATCACTATGTATCATTGCATGGTATAACCCATCTGTCTCATAATATTCTTCTGAAGTCTAGTTTATGTGATATTAACATGTCCACTTTGATTTCTTTTTAATTAATGCTTACATGGTATATCTTTTCTTACGTTCAATCAACCTACCTATGTCTTTGAATTCGAAGTGAGTTTCTTATAATCAGCATATATCATTGTGTTTTTTATCCGTTCTACCATTCTCTCCCTTTTAATTGGTAGCTGTAGACCCTTTATATTTAAAGTAATTATTGATATGTTAAGTCTCAAGCCTGCTATTTTATAATTTTCTATTTGCTGTCTTGTTTCTTATTCTCCTGTTTCTCTCTCTTTTTTTTTTTTTTTTTTTTTTGAGTTGGAGTCTCACTCTGTCGTCCAGGCTGGAGGGCAGTGGCACGCTCACAGCCACCCCAACGTCAACCTGCTGGGCCCAGGCGATCCTTCTGCCTTGGCCTTTCAAGTAGCCAGAGCTACAGGCGTATGCTACCACACCTGGCTAATTTTTGATTTATTGTAGAAACGAAGTCTCGCTAAGTTGCCCAGACTGTCTTGAACCCATGGGCTCAGGCAATCCACTCACCTTGGCCTCCCAAAATGCTGGGATTATAGACTGAGCCTGGCCTTGCTTCTCTTTTCTTAGCTTCCTGTTTGAATATCTGTTAGATTTCCATTTTGATTTATTTATAGTGACTCTTAGTATATTGCTTTGAATAGTTTTCTTGCTGCTTGCTTTGGGTATTAAAATATACAGATTTGACTTACTTGGCATCAGTGTTTTACCACTTGAGTAAGTGTGGAAATCTTCCATTTCCATCATTTTTCCCTCCCCATGTTTGAATGTTATTGTCTTGGTTATCAAATGTTGAAATATTTGTTTCATTATCACATATAGTTTGGAAAACTCATGAGAAGAGAAGGATCATCTGGCTACACTTTCCCATATCTCTGCTCTTGTTCTTCCTTTCTGATGCTCTAGGTTCTGTTATCTTTTCTGTTTGAAGGACTTCCTTTAGCTGCTTCTTCCAGGGTAGGTCTGCTGGTGACATTATTATAGTTTTCCTTTGTCTCAAATGTATGTTAGCTTTCAGAATATTTAAATTTGTTTTTTCTTTTAGTGTGAAAAGTTTGAAACGTAAAAATAAACCTTTATGTACCTGTCACCCAGCTTCAACAGCTACCAGTCTGCTGCCATTATTTCTCCAGTGGGTATTTCCATCTTTTTTGTTTAGTAAAATGAAAGCGCTCTTAAGGAGACAAGGGGCTTGGCATGGGTTGAAGGACATTACAAAATTACCTTTCAAAATCCTCACAAGACCCTTATGAGCTGGAAACTAGTAGTATCCTTGTTTTATAGATGAGGAAGAAGATGCTTAGGAAAGTTAGTAACTTGCCTAAGGTAACACATTTTTTTGTTTACCTGTTACATTAGAATGTGTCCTATATTTCAGGGAACCCAAGTGTCTTCTGATGGGAATTGTAATAGATTTGAGAGAGCTTTATGTTCACCATAAAAACATCTTCTTTCATTTTGTCTTTCTCTTCCTGTGGGTAAATGTTGCAGTGCTGTTTCAGTGGTTCTCCCAGATAACACATTTATGTTGTGTGTGGCAGAGATGTACTTTGTTGCCAAAGGTGACAAAAGTGAATTTACTTAGATGATGGCGTTTGAGATTTCAACTTGTTTCTTTTCCTGTTAGTTGTCTATCAACATCTATGACTACAACTGCCACGTGGACCTGATCAGGCTGCTCAGGCTGGAAGGGGAGCTTACCAAGGTGAGAATTGCCCGTCAGAAGATGAGCGAGATCTTTCCCTTGACTGAAGGTAAGCTTCGGCAGTCAGGCTGCTTTTAGAAACATGGAGAATTGAGATGGGTACATTTTTTCAAGGCAGAATGTGGGACGTGCTCCTTATAGAAAATTTGGAACATGTAGCATAGTGGAAAGAAGAAAGCCCATCATTCAAAGCATTATCTTGTAGTTTTTTTGCAAAATGTAATTGTGGTCATACAGCACTGATTCACGTTTGGAATCCTGGTTTTTTTATTCTAACATTATGACAAAACCTTTGTATGTAATTAGACTTTACCTCTGTTCCCATTCCAGTATTTATGTATTTAACCTTTTCTCTCAGAATCAGAAAATTACAGATATATTATAAATAAACTTTTAGCCGGGCTCGGTGGCTCAGCCTCTAATCCCGTGCCTTGGGAAGCTGAGGTGAGTGGATTGCCTGAGCCCGTGGGTTCGAGACCCGCCTGGGCAACTTGGTGAGACCTCATCTCTACAATAAATCAAAAAATTAGCCGGGCGTGGTAGCACGCGCCTATAGTTCCAGCTACTTGGAAGGCTGAGGCAGAAAGATCGCCGGAGCCCAGCAGGTCGAGGCTGCGGAGCGGCCACTGCACTCCAGTCTGGGCAACAGAGTGAGACTCCAACTCAAAAAACCCCAAAAAAACAAAAAAAAAACTTTTATAAACAGTTTTTCATGTAAATTTTTCATGTTAATTATTCTACACTAGTTGGGCGCTTAGTTTATTTCTGCTTATTTGGCTATTAGAAAAGTAATTGCACTGAACAACTTTATAGCTGAAGATCTTAATATTCATAAGTGGTCTTTTGGGAAGGAGTTAGAAAACCTTGGTCCTAGGTCCAGCCCTGGCCATCTTCCTTGTGCAAAGTGCAACTGCAAGTATAGATGCTGATATTAGATGGCCCAGATTCATCCCTGGCTAGATGTCTCACTAGCTGTGCGACCTTAAGCATGTTATATAAACATTCTGAGACTCAGTTTTTCAAGCAGCAAAATGAGGACAACAGTCGTTTCTGTCTAGTGAGTAGTATGTGACAGAATGGGATTAGCTCTTCTGTATACAACATGGAATACATGCCCCTGGCATGTTGTCAATCCTTAGATAGATGTCATTGTTTTTCATGTTACTATTATTTGCCTTATAGAATTGTGATAAAGACTAATTGAGAAAATATATACATAAGTACTTTGCAGAATATAAAATGTACAGCAGTTGAAGGATATTATTTTAGTTATTTGATTTTACTCGGAAGTGTAAAAGCTCCTGCGTACTTGATACAGGTTTTAAGAACTAAACCCCCGGGACTGGGTGTGGTGGCTCATGCCTGTTGTCCCAGCACTTTGAGTGGCCAAGGCGAGAGAATTGCCTGAAGCTGGGAGTTTGAGACCAGCCTGGGCTACATAGTGAGTCTTTATCTTTACAGAAATTATAGAAAAAAGAATAGAATTTCTGGGACCCACGCCAGGTTGTGTAAGATGGATGAAATATTTGTGTGCTGCTGCCTCTCTGTGAAGTTTGTTTTCAGCCTGCCCTCTGGGAAGGTGGTAACATGGGGGTGCTGTTGTCTCATAGAGCTCTGGCTGGAGTGGCTGCACGATGAGATCAGCATGGCCCAGGACAGCCTGGACAGAGAGCACGTGTACGACCTCTTTGAGAAAGCTGTGAAGGATTACATTTGTAAGTTCCCATGGGTTTCTTTGGGGTGTCTGGCCATGTCATCTGGATCAATTTCTGCTGTGTGGACTCTGTCATGAGATGTTGCTACCAGAAAAGAAAATGTTGGTCTCATGAATTAAGTTCTGCCATCTTATCATTGTCTTTGGTCTTGAATTGAGGATTTGTAAAAATAAAAGTGGAAGAAGAACTGGTAGTAAGTGAATGAATCCACTCATACCCAGCATTTATTTGACAGAATTTACATGGTCTTTCCAGGTAATTAAAACTTACCTTTTACACATTGAATAGATTTTTAGCTGTTTTGGACAGAATGTTTTTACAAAATATATTAAAATATTAAAAGAAAACCTTTTGTTTTGAAATAATTTGAGAGTCACAGGAAGTTGCTGAAATAGTAGAGAGAAGTCCTATGTGCTCACTTCACCCAGATTCCCCCAATATCTTATAACTATAGTACAGAATCAAAACCAGAAAATTGGCTTTGGTACAGTGTGAAAATAGACATTTTACCACATGTATGGAATGTATAACCGTTACTACAATCCACGTATAGGACTGCTCTGTCCTCACTTGTGGACATTTTGGCAATGGAATTGAAGTGTGGAAGCCTCACCTCCCTTTAGGCCCCTTTACCCTCCTTTGTTTGTAATATAATCATCTTCAATATTTTCTTTGCCTGAGTTGAGGACCGCATCAGACAAAATACTTTTAAAGCCATTCAAAAAATTTTCCTTCTAATTACACCTTCTCTTCCCTGTTTTTGATTCTCCTGACTTCCCACTGTGGGCATGTTCCTTTGTGAGAGACAATACTTAGAACATAGACTGCCCTGACGTAGAGGACTGTTTGTGTGCCTTTACCAGCCAAGAAGGATTGAGAATTTTTTTTTACTATTTATAACCTGAATAATGAAAATAGTGGGTGTTTTACGAATATAAAACAATGCTGTGTGTTTTTAAGAGCTGTGCCCGTGCCTCTGCGGCAGCCCACGAGTCCTCCTTTGGCATCACTTCGACAATTAGCCTTGTGTGTGTCCACTCCCTTGTCTTCTGATGTCTCAGTCATTGTTAAATCACCAGTTATCTTTCTCTGAGGTTCTGTAGCTCTCCCCAGACATTTTTGGTCCTTGATGGTTTTATAGTCATCTCTGCTGTGAGGCCTTTGCTGTCTCCTTGTGCTGATAGCAGTGTGCCTTCCCTTCCACTAACTGCTTCAGGAGCAGAAACCCAAGCATCTTAGATGATGTCTAATAAGTAGTTTTGAACGTGGGACTCATGTGTTATTTTCAGGAGCTTAGTACTTAGAAATTATGCCACTTGTTCTAAATGTTCAGAAGCCACGTTTGCCATCTTAGTTTTTAGCTCTTTGGACATTTGAAAGTGCCAGGCATAGACCTCTTTTTCTTAGCATGTACTTAGTAGTGGTTTTCTGACTGTCTGAGAGGTCTTTCTGGGGCATTAATAGGACATGAACTTATGGCTCTTTGAAGATTTTGAAAATCAATGTCCTTGGTCTTCATAGGCGCCTCACACAGAGGCTTCATGTCTATTTTGGAACCTGGGATCTAGTGACACATTCTTTTGTCTGTCTCTTACAATCACTGTGGACTCTGCATCCTTGGGTTTTATAAGTTTAAATACTTTTTATTCAGGGAAAAGGCAAGAATGGCCCCTCTCATCTGTGCTTTTCAACATCATACTGGAAGTCTGAACTAATATAGTAAGACAAGAAAAGGAAATAAAAGGTGTACAAATTGGGAAGGAAGAAATAAAACTGTCTGTGTTGACAGATGACATAATCATCCATGTAGAAAATTCAAAAGAATTTACAAAAACTCCTGAAACTAATAAGTGATTATGGCAAGGTTGTGAGATATATAGTTAATATTCAAAAAGTTAATTGATTTCCTATATACCAGCAGTGGACAAGGGACATTTGAAATTAAATTCACATTACTATTTACATTAGCACTCAAAAGATGAAATACTTAAGTATAAATCCAACAAATATGTACAAGATTTATATGAGGTAAACGTCAAAGAACGGATAAAAGAAATAAAAAAAACTAAATAACTGGAGAGAGATTTCACATTCATTTTTAGGAAGACTCAATATTGTCAAGCTGTCATTTTGTCCCAACCTGATCCACAGATTCTGTGTTATCCCAGTCGAAATCCTGGCAATTTGATTCTAAAGTTTATATGAAAAGGCAAAAGACCCAGAATCGCTAGTTCAGTATTGAAGAAGAAAAAAGTTGGAGGACTGACACTATCCAACTTTAAGGCTTACTATAAAGTTATAGTAATCAAGACAGTGTGGTATTGGCAAAAGAATAGACCAGTAGATTAATGGAACAGAAAAGAGAGTCCAGAAGTAAACCCAAATAAATACAGACAACTGATCTTTGCTGAAGGAACAGACACAATACAGTGGAGAAAAGATAGTGTTTTCAACAAATGGTGCTGGACATCCACTTGCATAAAAATTAAACTAGACATATACCTTATACCTTTCACAGAAGTTAAAGTGGATCACAGACCTAAATGTAAAGCTTAAAACTATAAAACTTCTAGAAGATCACATTGGAGAAAATCTAGATGATCTTGAGTTTAGTGATGAATGACTTTTGTAGATGCATCATCAAAAGCATGATCCATCAAAGAAATAATTGATAAGCTGGACTTCATTGAAATTAAGCATTTTTACTCTACAAAAGACACCTTCAAGAGCGTGAAAAACAAGCCATAAGCTTGGAAAAAATATTTGTAAAAAAAAATCTGTTAAAGGACTGTTGTTCAGAATATATAAAGATTTCTTAAAACTCAGTAATAAAACGATCATTAAAAAATGGATTAAAGTCCTTAACAGACATCTTAACAGAGAAGATACACAGACGCAGATAAGCACATGAAAAGATGCTCCACCTCATATGTCATCAGGAAACCCAAATAAAAACAATGAAAACTCCATACCTATTGGAATGGCCAGACTTCAGAACCCTGACACCACCAAGTACTGATGAAGATATGGAGTAACAGGAACTCTCGTTCATTGCTGGTAGGAATGCAAAATGGTACAGCCACTTCGGAAGACAGTTTGCTAGTATCTTATAAAACTAAACATATGCTTACCATACCATCCAGCAATTCCACTCCTTGGTATTTACCCAGAAGAGTTGAAAATATATGTCTACCCAAAAACCTGTACATGGATGTTTATAGCAGCTTTATTCATAATTTCCAAAACTTGGAGCAACCAAGATGTCCTTCAGTAGGTAAACTGTGGTACATCTAAACTATAATGGAGTATTTTTATTTGTACTAGAGATTAATGAGCTGCAAGCCAATCTGAAAAGGCTACATACTGTATAGTTCCCACAGTATGACATTCTGGAAAAGGCAAAACTATGGAGATAGTAAAAAGATCAGTGGTTGCTGAGGGTTAGGGGAGAGAGAAAGATGAATAGGTGGAGCACAGGAATTGTAGGGCAGTGAAACTACTCTGATACTGTAATGGTGGATACTTGTCCAAACCCATAAACTCTCCAATACCAAGAGTGAACCCTCATGTGGACTGTGGACTCTGGGTGATTATGATGTGTCAGTGTAGGTTATCATTTGTAACAAATGTTCCACTCTGGTGGGGCATATTGATAATGGGGGGGTGCTGTGCATGTGTGGGGGTGGAAGGTATATGGGGAAACTCTGTACCTTCCGCTCAATTTTGCTGAAAATCTAAAACTCTAAAAAATAAAGACTATTAATAAGACAAAAAAAATCCATGATATTTGCCCCTCTGTTGATTGAGTATTAGTAGAACCATGATGTTTTAGAAAACTGCCTTCTCTTTAGAGGGGGAGCCGCTTCAGAGACCATCAGTAATTTGTCTTACCCTTAGGAAGAGCCCCAGATCCAGCAGCTAGCTCATTTCCTTTTTAATTTTGCAGCCTGTATGCAACTCTGTGCTGGTAAGCAGAAGCAGAGTAGCTAACAGACTTCTCCTATGTTTTTTGAAATAGGTCCCCCAGTGAAGAAGCAAGGCTTAGGAAAATGCATACAGTAATTCTCCAATTGACTTTTTTTTAAAAAGTAGTTTTATATGAAAAGGTTAGTGTATAGGTCTCTGAAATTACTTTCAGATCCCTGTAATGTGACTTAATAAACAAAACGTGTACAGTATGAATGGATGCATTCCTAAAGACTTTAATTCATTATTCTAGTCTTAGAGGTACAGGAGTGAGTGTACAAAAAGGTTAGAGAGAAAGTGAAAGGAATAAGGCAACCAGGTTTTCTTTTGTTTAAATATCATTAATAGAGATTTACAATATAGTTTTCTAGTAACAGGATTGGTGCTTTTAATTTTGTTCTTTCACTCCAGCAGGCTTAAAAGTGAATCATCTGAAAGTTCAGTGTTAGTATAAATAAGTAAATGGGGATACTTGTGGGTGATGCTTTGCTTTTTTATATGAGTAAGTACTTTTTTGGTGGACACATTTCTATTGGTATGCATCAGTTTTGCATACCAATGAGTAAGTACTTTTTTGGTGGACACATTTCTGTTGGTATGCATCAGTTTTGCATCAGGTATTTTATATCCTGAACTAATTGAGCACTTGTCATTTTAGGTCCTAACATTTGGCTAGAGTATGGCCAGTACTCAGTCGGTGGAATTGGTCAGAAAGGTGGCCTTGAGAAAGTTCGCTCTGTGTTTGAAAGGGCTCTGTCTTCTGTCGGTTTACATATGACTAAAGGACTCGCCATCTGGGAGGCTTACCGAGAGTTTGAAAGCGCAATTGTGGAAGCTGCTCGGGTGAGTGACCCATGCTTGCCTCTGAATGGGCAGTGACTGTCTTTAAAGTCTCCTTGGAACAAATATCCAAGATGAGTTGAATCTTACTATTAACATAGTTAACAGAATGGTTTTTGTTAATCCCTTCGTGGTTCAGCAGTAAGATAAATAAAATCAGTAGTCTTTGTGGAATAGCAAAAATGATTTCTTTGACCTTATGGTTTTTTTTTCTGGTACTTTAAAATACCACTGAGTTAGTTACCTAATTCCAGGAGAGTGTGCAAGAATAACCATGTCACTCAAGAAAACATATATATTATGTCTACCGGTAACTGTGAGGGGAGATTTGACCCTATCATAATTGCATATTTTGGACTATGATTTCTAGAGTTTTACAACTCTGTCCCCTCTCCACTGTGTTTGTGTGCGTATGTACAAAGTTATTGCTGATACATAGTGGAGCCCCCAGTAGGCAGATCATGATTAAAGTAGCCTCAGTCATTTCTTGGTTATGTCCCTGTTGAAAAATCTGCAGTGGTGCCTTCAGCTTACCCAGAATAAGGTATCAGTGCTCACACCTTTGCCTGGTATCTGTGGCTACCTTGGTATCAGGCATAATTCCTACATGGACTCTGCACCCCCTGTCCTCTGAATGCCTTTGCACTTTTTTGCCACTTGCTATTCCTTCAACTGAGGTCAGCTTCCTTCTCTCACTCCTCTGGGGAGCCCGCAGGTGCATCCCAGATGCCAGCTCCTCTAGGAGGCTTTTCTTATTTCCTTCCATAACACTTCACCCCTGAAAACCAGCGTAAAGAAGCAATGCAATATTTTGGTTCTTCTGCTACTTTACTTTTGTGAAACCCACATTCTGCCTCATTATGGTGATTTCTTATATTCTTTTTTGCTTTCCCTGTAATAGGCACTAAAAGGCAGAGATAACCTATTTTTGTACCTCTTCCAGCACTTGGCATGATACCTCACGTATAAGAGGTCATATAAATTTTTTTAGTTTGAACTGAAAATTTGTTGAGATATTTTTTGAAGTAGAAAGAACTGAAGTTTGTCATTTTACTACTAATTTGCTTCTTTAGCCCATAGCTGCCTTCCTTTCCCCTTTTGACTGGGAACAAACCTTTGATTCACAGCTTGAGAAAGTTCACAGTCTCTTCCGGCGACAGTTGGTGATCCCACTTTATGGTAAGAGAAACTGACATGGCAACAGCCAGCCCTTTGTGGTTTTTAAAATGCTTTGGGGTATGTCACATCATTAGACCGTTCCCAGCATCCTGTGATGAAGGTGGGGTTGGTGTGCTCATTGTCATAGGACGGTGTCACTCTGGATGAGGTCCTTGGTTATAACTGCCTTGAATTGTTAATACTCATGTGGGTTTTGAGGGTCAGAGGCGGGACAGAAGCTAGACTCCCTGACTCGCAGTTGAGATCTCTTTCCTCCTTTAAGACATGCTTGGAAAGGCAGAGTTATACTCTCTGAGAGGAATAGTGAAACTGACCACCCTCTCTTTTCTGGGGGAACTTTATTGAATACAAGTTTTATTGTAAACATTTCCTCTTTAGGAGTAGCCTTTTCTATAACAGAGTGGGGACTTCACATGAGCTTACATCATTCTTCTGTGGGAATGACCTGCCTCAGAAGTACAGTTGATTGCAAGTACTCATAGCTGAATTCCCAGGGGTTTGGTAGAGAGTCTTCTTTTTTGGTAGATACTTTTTGGCAAGCCAAGCCTTTGAGTCTCTGGAGCCGGGAGCATGTGCAGTGCTGGAAGGACTTTACTGCCATTTTTGTTTGTTCCTGAGGCACAGTCATGCATTACACACACTCAGAACCTCTGGGCAACTTTGCTGCAGCCCAGGTGTTATTTCTCTTCCTGGTTTGCTTGGACTGGATTTACTAAGTTATATAGTGGCTGCCCATTCAAATTGTTAGGTAACATGCAGAAAGGGCTAGAATTGAATTAGTCTGTAGATTTTATCTCACATTCCAACATGAGGCAGCCTAGCATGGTGATGAGAGTGTGAACTTGAGACTGCCTGGGTTCAAGGCCTTGCTCTACTCCTAACTGTAGACAAGGGACTTAACCCTCTGTTTCAATTTCCTCCACTGCAAAGGGAGGCTTATAATAGAACCTACCTTGCTGAGAGGTGAGGATTGAGTAAATTAATGGATGTAAAGCGTTGGAACGTAGGATCACCAGGTAAGTATTGTTAAAACATTGCTCATAATGTCCTTGACTGTGGTTGATTAGTTGGGAGGGTTGCCAGGGACTGTTTTGAGACAGATTCTGAGGACAGATTCTGGGCTTAGCAGAACTCATAGAGCTTGGTCAGTAAGCGCTGCTATGGCCACAGATGTGGGAGGACTGGTGGTATGTGAGTCTCATGGCTTTATCTGTGTTTGAGTTGTTAAAGCCCAATGGCAAGACCCACGGGGCTGAATCCATCTTTCAATAGATATGGAGGCCACATTTGCAGAGTATGAAGAATGGTCAGAGGACCCAATCCCAGAGTCGGTAGTTCAGAACTATAACAAGGCACTACAGCAGTTGGAGAAATATAAGCCCTATGAAGAAGCACTGGTAAGTATTGGCTTCTTTTGTAGTAAATATCTCTCTACAAACATTTCCCTGATCGTTAGTTGCAAGTTAAACAGTATCTTTAAAATTTGTTTTATTGTGAAATATGTAGAGTGTATAAATGTGTACATGCAGTTTACATACTAATAATAAAGTGAACATCCATGTACCCACCACCCAGGTTAAGAAATAGAACATTGCCAGTACCTTAGAAGTCTCCTATGTGCCCCTCTCCGATTGCCTCCTCCTCCCTCTCCCGAGAGGTAATCACTTTCCTGACTTTTGTGATAATCATTCCCTTGCTTTTCTTTATAGTTTTACAACCTATGACGTATCCTCAATTAATATATTGTTTAATTTTGCTTGCTTTTGAACTTTTATATAATGGAATCATGCTGTGTGTTTTCATTAAACATGTTTTTGGGTTTTACTCATGTTGCTAAATATAGTTACAGTGTATTCGTTATCACTGCTTTTAAGTTGTCTGTGTGCCATAATTTATTTTTCCATGTTGCTGGATAGTTGGGTCATTTCCAGTTTTTTTTGCTAAGAGGAGCGACATCATCACTCTGAACATTCTTGTGTGTATCTCTTAGTGCACATTATACTTAGGAATGGCATTACTGATCATAGGCCCACACTACAGTGTTTTCCAGGTGAAAAAGTGTTTCTCTAGAATATATACTTAGGAATGACTTTGCTGATCATAGGGCTATGCTAAAGTGTTTTCCCAGTCATCAATTTGCATTCCTGCCAGCAGGTTCTGAGAGTTCTCATTGCTTATTGGATATTGGCATACTCAGATTTTAGCCACTCTGATGAGTTTTAATTTGTATTTCCCTGGTAACTAATGAAGTTGAGCGTCTTTTCACATTCATTTGGATTTTCTTTTTTGTGAAGCATCTGTTAAAGTCTTTGACCCATTTGTCTTATTTCTATTGATTTTTGGGAGTTCTGAGTCTTCGTTCTTATTTTTGGTTATAGGTAGTACAGATTTCCCCAGTTTGCTGCTTGTCAAATGGTATCTTTCGATGACGGTTCTTAATGGTAAATCCAATTGGATTAAAATTCTTTCCCTTATGGTTTGTGCTGTTTTGTGTGATTATTTAAGAAATCTCCTCTATTCTGAGATTTTTAATAATTTAGCTTTATTTACTTCTAAAAGTTTTACAGTTTTCTATTTCGTGCTTAGGTCCTTATCCACCTGGAGTTGGTTTTTGTGCATAGTATGAGGCCGGGTCCAGTTTCATTTTTCTAGTGGAGAACCAGTTCTAGCACTTGGCTTGATCATTCTGTCCTCCCCTCACTGCTGTGCAGTGTCACATCTGGCATAGATGAACTGGCCATTTATGTGTGGAACCTCCTTCTGGGCTCTCTATTCTGACCCAGTGGTTTATATTGCATTGTTGTAATGATGACAGCTTTATATGTTCCCATCCCATAGGATGAGTCCCATCCCCTTGCTCCTCTTCAAGAGGATGTTGACTTTTTTTTTTTTTTTCTTAAGCTTTCATCAGATTTAGAGTCAGCTTTTCAAGTTCTGTTTTAAAAACACTTGTTAAAGCTGGGCCCAGCACTTTGGGAGGCAGAGGTCAGAGGATTGCCTGAGCTTAGAGGTTCGAGACCAGCCTGGGCAAGTTGGTGAGACCGTATCTCTACAATAAATAAAAAAAATTAGCCAGGCGTGGTGGTACATGCCTGTGGCTCCAGCTACCTGGAAGGCTGTGGCTGAAGGACCGCCTGAGCCCAGCAGATCGAGGCTGCGGTGGCTGTGATCTTGCCACTGCACTATTACCTGGGCAACAGAGGGGAGTCTCCGGTTCAAAAAATGAAAAAATAAAGATAAAAAACTGTTGAGTTTTTTATTGGAATTATGTTGAATCCATAGTTCATTTAGGGGAACATTGTATAAGTCTCTGCTATTCAGATCTTATTTTTCTATAAAGCTTGGTAATAATTTTGAAATTCATCCAGTGTTTTCAACACACTTTTTAGATGTATTTCTGAGTGATTTTTGATGCTATCATACATGGTATACTTTAAAAGATTTTATTTTCTGGCTGTTCCTGGCATATAAAGTGCAACTTGTGTTTTATATTAATTTTGTTTATCAACCTTGCTCAATACTTATTATTAATAATTTAAAAGTTGTTTTGGAATGTCCGTCTTGACAATAGTATTATTTGTAAATGGCATTGTCCCCCTTTCATGTTCTTAGAACACTTTTAACTTCCTTTACCACACCCCAGCCTTCTGCTTTTCTATTTTGCTACTTATTTTGTCTTTTTATTTGGCCCACCAGTCATCATATTGTTAACACTGTATTTGGTAGTCACAGTTTGCTTAAATTTACTGCTTGCATTTTCCTCTTTCTTTGCTCTTTCCTCCTTCTTATATCCTAGGTCTTTCATTTGAAATTGTTTTTCTTTGACTTGAAGTATACCCTTTAGAGTCTCCTGCATGGGAGATTTGCTAGTAACAGATTTCCTCAGTCTGAGCAGGTCTCTGCTTTTCTTCTTGAAAGTTATTTTCTTAGGCTGTAGAATTTTAGAGTGACTGTTACCTTCTCTTAGCAGTTGAATGTGTCTTGCTGGCTTCTGGCTTCTCTGGTTACTGTTGAGAGTCAGTTGTTTGTCTAACTTCCACTTCTTCTTAGGTAACCACTTTTTTCTCTACCTGCTTTTAAAATCTCATTGGCTAGGTTTGATGCTTTGCCATCTCATTACAGTAGGACTAGGTGTGGACCTGGTTGAGGTTTTCTGGACTTCTCAACTGTTTTTGGTATCTTTCTCAGCATCGTGAGTAAAAGCACAGATTCTAAGAATCAGGCTGCCTCAAGTTTGCATTCCAGCTTGCCAGTTAACCTCTCTGTGTCTCAGATTCCATGAAAGTAAGGCGGGGATCCAGAAGAGATCTGCCTCATAGGATTAAGAAGGTCAACTTCTTAATCTGGGCCAAGGCCTGCAAAAACAACCTTGATTAGCTTGCCACCTTCACTTAGATTGTGCCCTTAGTCCTTACTGTTCTTGTTTCTTTGCCACCTTAAGATTTTAAAGATGTTTTTATATTTAATTCAGCAGTTTCGGTTGTTTTCAATGACAGTGTGTCTGGGTAACTAATTCTCCATCAATCTTGGAAACTGAGGCTCTAAAACATCATCTTTCTGTGTGCAGAGCATGTGCACTCTTGTGCTTGCCCACACGCGCTCCCTCTCCCTATCTTTTCACACGTAAATGACTTGTATATACTTGGGCTTGACAAAGACTCAGTCAGCAGAGTGTGGCTGAAGAGAAAACACATTGAATAAGAGGATTTTGTCTAAAAAGAGTTTCATTGTATGTCTTTGGATCAGTAAACGTTCGACACAGCCTCCTCCATCTTCCTCATGTCCTTGTATTCTCCGAGGAACTGAGATTTGGAATGCGAGACCTGAAATAGTGCATGGTATCGACTTTCCAGTTGCATATACTCCATTCACTAGGCCGAGAACATGACTTCCCTTTTGAAGGGATTGTTAGCTGTGGTCATTGGCAGAGGTCTTGCCCTTGACTCAGTTCCTGGTTGATGGGCAGTTTAAACCCCTGTGGTCTAGGAACAGATTTAGGAAAGGGCTATGGAGCCTTCGTAACACTTGCCCTGAAGAGGCACTTTGGAACTGATGGGAAGACTCTCGCTCTGCTCATGAAGTTATAGACCCTGCTGTGGAGTAGTTCTGAGAGTGAGGATTTGATGATTCTTACCTTGCTGTAGCCAGTCTTGCCAAAATGTATTTTATTTGAAGATATGTTGTGTTTCCTGACATAGTATCAAGTAACTAAATTTAGCTTCAATGCAATTTTCCTGTGCTCCAGTTGCAAGCAGAGGCACCAAGGCTGGCAGAATATCAAGCATATATTGATTTTGAGATGAAAATTGGTGATCCTGCTCGCATTCAGTTGATCTTTGAGCGTGCCCTGGTTGAGAACTGCCTTGTCCCAGATTTATGGATTCGTTACAGTCAGTACCTGGTAAGATCACTGTTCTGATTTTGTTTTTACCAATTTAGAATCTACTGAAATCAGTAAAATATCAGGAGTTAGTTGCATGCTGCCATACTCTGCTTTTTCTTATCTTCCATCCTCCGTTTCTCCTCTTTGCCAACTTGTTGATGAAGTTCTCCTAGTGTTTTAAGTTATTTTAAAATAGCCACTAACTAAAAAAATTGCATACTATCTAGCTATATTTCGGACTTTATACCATTAATTTTTTTCTTTTAACATTTTATTATGAAGAAAACATAAACATTTAAAAGTACACAGATAAATAAAATGAAACCTCATGTAGCCATCGCCCAACATCAACAATGAACAGTTATGGGTCTAGTTTGCTTTCATCTATATTCTCACCCACTTCCCTCTTCTCTTGTTAGTTTGAAGAAAGTCCAGAAATTATATTTCATTGGTAAATATTGCAGTATGTATATATGGAATATTCCTTCATATGTTTATAAAGTCCAGATGAGGTCCATCCATTAGGATTGGCTGATGTCTCTTAAGGCTGTTCTAACCTGTAAGTTTCCCTCTACCTCTCGTCTCTTCCTCTCCCTCTGACCATTTCTTCTTTGAAGAAGCCATGTTATGAGAGAGTTTTTTTTTTAAAGGAACTTTCTTTTGTCGGTTTGTTCTGGCAATGTCTTGGTGATGGTGAAGTCCTCTATAAAATTCTACCTTCTAACCCTGGAATTCTTTGTCATAGGATCGACAGCTGAAAGTCAAGGATTTGGTTTTGTCTGTACATAACCGAGCTGTTAGAAACTGCCCCTGGACGGTTGCCCTATGGAGTCGGTACCTGTTGGCCATGGAAAGACATGGAGTGGATCATCGAGTGATTTCTGGTGCGGATATAAAGCTTTTTGTCCCCAATAGAAACATAAAACTGTGATAAAGTCATTAAGTCAACATTTCCCAGGGTTTTTTGAGGGGAGGATGTTGAGTGTTATTGTCAGAAAGGTTGTTAGAAGAAGATAAACTGGGTGTATTTTGGCTTCCTGGAGCTTTCTAACATGCCAGTATTCACAATGATTTTTAAGAAGTCGTGGTCTTTTCTCCAAACTTGCTTGACCTGGAACGCATCCTGCAGCATTTCTAGAGCACAGGCTGTGTGGTGCTATAGCAGCTTCTCTTTTGAATGTTCTTCTTGCTCATTTCACTTTGTTGCATCCTATTATTATTTTTTGAAGTCATGTAGTGTTTTATAGTCAGTCAAGTTTGGTAACTATATATTAGCTTCTTTCTGAACTGGTAACGAATCCTGGCTTTTTCTCCCAATGCTAGTAATCTTCGAGAAAGCTTTGAATGCTGGCTTCATCCAGGCCACTGACTATGTGGAGATTTGGCAGGCGTACCTTGATTACCTGAGGAGAAGGGTTGATTTCAAACAAGGTATCTAAGTGCATGTGTGGTGCCTCAGAACTGAACTTTCTCTTGGCACCTCTTTTGGTGAGGTGTCCCAGTTCCCAAATACATCATGATTGGCCAGATGAAGTAAGCCAGCCATTGGTGACTCTTTTCTCCCAGAAATGTTAGTGATCGATGTCTTTAGCAAATTGTGCCGTAGGCTGCAAAGGAAGAGGGGCAGTGGTCCCTACGTTTTGTACTGGCTCCTGCCAGCTTCTTTAGTCCAGCTCTTTCTCCCTTCTGTCCTTTGTACATATCCTGAATAGTTCTTGCAGCAAGACTACCGTGTTATTTTACTCTTTGAACTCTGCAGGAGCCTCTGCCCTCCTCAGAAAACTCCTGACTTGTACTCACACCCTCACATCAGCTGTTACCTCACACAGACAGCCTTCGCCTTTCGACTTACTGCTTGCTTGCGTCACCCCTGCCAGGGAGACCCCCCGCTGTGATCCCACACACATCACCCTGTGCTCACCTTTGTCACTGTTCCAATTTCTTTCTCCCCCACCATGTGATGAGGGCAGGAGCTAGCAATTTTGTTTCTGTGTTTCATCATGGCACCAGGCAGTTTCAGTGTACAAATGTTTTTAAAAAGGCATGCTGTGTGGTCTCATAAAGTCTTTTTTTTTTTTTTTTTTTTGGAATTTCCAACAGACTCCAGTAAAGAGCTAGAAGAGTTGAGGGCCACGTTCACACGTGCTTTGGAGTATCTGAAACAGGAGGTAGAAGAGCGTAAGTATGACTCTAACTTACTGCTTTGCCCAGTTGTATTTCCTGCTCTTGGTTAACATATCCTTTTAATCAAAGCCTATTTGCCTCTAAATTCCTTTCTAATTTTGACTAATTTGATTCTTGAAGGTTTCAATGAGAGTGGCGATCCAAGCTGCATGATCATGCAGAACTGGGCTAGGATTGAGGTAAGTGTTTTTGACAGATCTGTCAGTTTCATCTACCTTTGCAGGACCTTTGTTTAACAGCATTCTATTAAACCTTAACTGAGTCAGAATCCCAGGGAATAGTCTAAGCTCTGGACTCTGTAAGGATTCATGTTATTTACCTAGCTTGATGGATATTTGTTAATATCTTGTGAAAATATTAGCTCCCAGCTAGATGTTGTGCAGCAAATGTCTGAATGCTGAATATTCTCTTGTTTACTTCCATCTCTCCCTCATTCGTCATTTGTGAGAGAGTATTGAGCATGTGCTGTTTGCCAGCACTGTGCCAGGTGCTGGGTAGTAAGATGGATACAGTTCCTGTACTAGTAGGGCTTTAACCTAGTGTAGGAGACAGACGATTTGGTAGATAATTAGAGAATAAAATCAGTTGAATGTCATTACTGGGCCAGGAACACCATGCTGAGTGAGACATGGGACCTGCCCATGATCATGTGGTAGCATTGTAAAATTCTAGTTATGTTTTATTCTTTGAGGGGGAGTCAGGTCGAAGTCAGATAGTTTCTATGTGGGATGTTTCTGTTATAACTATTTTAAAGATAAGGAAACCAAAGCTTGGCAAGATTAAGTAATTTGCCAAGTCATGTAGATTGTAAGCGGCAGAACCCATATTTAATGCTAGATCAGTCTTCAACATACGAACAAGTTTGGTTCTGAGAGTGCATTCATAAGTCCATTTGTTGTAAGCCCAACAAAGTTAGCCTAGGTATCCAACACCATCGGCCATATAGTGCTGAATATATTTAACAGGCTATACTGACACCTGGTGGTGAGAAATAATAAATTTAAAAAAGCAGGTGTGCATCGTTAAAGTTTATAATTTGAAGGTTCGTATGTAGGGGACTTACTATATTGCCACTCAAAGATTTATAATTATGTTTAATTAAATAAAAAGACCATTCAGTACTGTTGAATGCATGCTGTGGGCTCCCATTCTCTGTTCTCAGAGGTATAGGCAGGCACTTGAGTCTTGTCTCTATGGAAAGGCAGATGTGTTTGGACTGGGCCTGTTATCACTGGGGGGAGGCCTGGGGAATGTCAGGGATTTATGTAGCACTGATAGTTACAGGGGCCTTTTATGCATGTCTGTTTGAAGTATGTTTTGTGGTGGGTGATGTCCTAAGTTTCTTTTTCTAACTGAGCCTGCTAATGCACTTTAGGCTCGACTGTGCAATAATATGCAGAAAGCTCGGGAACTCTGGGATAGCATCATGACCAAAGGAAATGCCAAGTATGCCAACATGTGGCTTGAGTATTACAACCTGGAAAGGTAACTGACCTGGGGTAGGGGAGGGAGGTATTGCTTGTTAGGTGTGCACTTGTCTTCAGTCCTGGTTGGCTCCTGCCAGCTGGGGCTTACTTCTTAGAACCAGGCCACCTTCCTTCACCCTATCTCTTTCATCAGTGGGTTCGTTTTTAACCAGCAGGGCTAGAGACCCAAACATCATGTTTTGTACCTGGAGCTCTCATAGCGATGCATTTCTTTTGTTTTTGGTTTTGGTTTACTTTGATTTTTGGACATGAATGTTTTATTTGACTTTTTTGAAACTGTATGTGTGTGTGTGTGTGTATTTTCATTATATTTGCTTTTATAGAAAAGTAGAAAATACTAAGAAGCAGAGAGAAAAAAACTCAAAATTACTGACCCAGATATAACCATTGTTAGTTAATGGTTTGGGATATATTCTTTGAGACTTTTCTATGCTTCAATTTTTAAAAAATGAAAACACAATTGTAGCATACATGGTATAAACCTTTTTTTTTTTTTTAAGTTGGAGTTGGAGTCTCACTGTCACCCAGGCTAGAGTACAGTGGCACACTCACGGCCACCATAGCCCTGACCTGCTGGGCTCAGGTGATCCTTCCGCCTCTGCCTTCCAAGTAGTTGGAACTACAGGTGCACACCACCATACCCAGCTAATTTTTTGATTTATTGTAGAGATGAAGTCTCACCAGGTTGCCCAGGCTGGTCTCAAACCCCTGGTCTCAGGCAGTTCTCTTGCCTCGGCCTTCCAAAGTGCTGGGATTACAAGCGTGAGCCACCATGCCTGACTGATATAAACTTTAAAACTCTTTGAATGAAGTAAGATATGCCCAGTAATATTTATAACATGGGAGAAAATATAAAGAATTTGACCAGCTTTTTAATTCAATATATCTTGAACATTGTGCATTACATAAATATATTTCTGTATTGCTTTTTTTTGGATATTTTTTCCTATTTGAAAAAGAATGTCCAAATTAAAGCAGTCAGAACAGTTACAAGAATATGTGATAGAAAGTGACAGTTTCTTATAATCCTGTCCCCAGAGGTAACCTCTACTAAAGCTTGTTGAATATTTTACTATATCAGCAGTTCTCAAATTTTTTGGTCTAGGATCCCTTCACACTCTTAAAATTGATGGACCCCAAAGAGCTTTTGTTTATGTGAGTGAATATTTACCATATTAGAAAATAAAGCCGAAAATTTTAAAAAATATTTTTATTCATTTAAAAATAACAAATCTGTTACATTTTACATAACTTATTTTTTTGAAAAATGACTATATTTTTGCAAATATCTTTAGTCTGGCTAAGTAGAAGACCTCTGAATTCTCATGTTCTGTTATGGCATTCATTCTGGTGTGATTTCTTATTTTCATTGAGGAGTATGAAGAAAATTTGGCCTTACATAGATATAAAGTTAGAAAACAAAGGGGCAGGCTGAGTGTGGGAGGATTGCTTGAGGCCAGGAGTTTGAGACCAGTCTGGGCAACAAAGTGAGACCGATCTCTGTAAAAAATACAAAAATTAGCTGGGTATGGTGGAGCATGCCTATAGTCCCAGTTACTTGGGAGGCTGAAATGGGAGTATTGCTTAGCCCAGGAGTTCAAGGTTGTGGTGAGCCAAGATTGTGCTACTGGACTCCAGCCTGGGCAACAGAGTGAAACCCTGTCTCAAAAAGAAAAGTAAGGGGTATTTAAATAGGCTTTTTAGATATTTTGAATAGTATTCTTTCACACTATAGCAAATCTCAAGTGGTAGTTTTTTTAAGACCAGTTTCAATGTGGAATCTGAAATAATATTAAATTTTTCTGGTTCTGTTACATTAATTTCTAGTTGTCTCTTTTGCACTTGGACTGGACCTTTTATCTTTTACGTGGTGTCATAATTTTTTTACATCATTTGGAACATCTATCACTAAATCATGCAGCTCTTCCAAATATTGACATATTTCATTCTACAATATAAAAAAGTCATGTTTGTTTATATCTGTACTGATCTTAGTAGAAAAGTCTTTTAAGTAGGAAGCTGTCACACTTGTGGTGTGACAGAATTTTCCAAAATTCTGATTTTCACTTGAAAGCTCAAATTTTATCACATACAACAAATCATGTCAGAGTTCTTGAAGTGGCAGACTCACTGTTAATTTTTGGAAACGTCTGCCACATACCTTGGTCTGAATAGCCATATTTTGTCACCCAGCTGTTCTTTGAAGTAAAAGCATGACTAGGTTAGCTTATAACTCAAACAGGATCACGTACTTTTCTTTGCAGGAACCATTGTACTTCAGTATGTAGAGGAAGTGCTTTGTGTGTGCTTCCTTCCCATTTCACCCCATAGAATGTTAAAAAGACGTGTATTGCCTTGATTTACGCTAAGGGCCACTGCTGCTATTGCGCTGTCTGGCAAATGTCAGCATAGTGAGAAAGCCCAATAATATCTTGGTATTATTATAAAAGGAGGCTCCTGAGAGGATCTTGGAGACCCTGAGGGGTACATGAATCCTACTTTGAGAAGCACTGCTCTGAATTTTTTCTGAGTATCCTTATACATTTATGCATATTTAAAATGTTTACAGACAGAAAGGGGACTGTGCTGTTTCATAACTGTCATGACTGATGGGATTGTTTTATATCTGTGTGATTGGCAGTATAGGAAGACATGTAACTCCAGGCATGAGATTTGACAGTCCCCTGGATTAGCAGCACTCCCCTTGGATAGGACAACACAGTAGAATTTCTGTAGGGACTTCATGAAGTTACAGAGCTATCCCTTCCCCCGCCAAGTGATGCACGTATAAAGCTGTAAAGGCAGAAAACCAGGTTGCAGATCCCATTCCCAGGTGCATTTTCCAGTAGCACCTCCCTGGCTGAGGGAACAAGTGGCATAGAGAAAGCCTTCTTAGAAGAAGAAAACATGGGTAGTTCTGGAGCTAGGGTCTCCTCAGAGCTCGGGTCCCCAGAGAGTGAGCTTCTGCCTGTGAGCAGGCAGCTTCTCCCTTCATGTGCCTTCCACTTTGTGTCCTGGTGGCAGCAACTGTTTGTTTTCTGCCCTAGGGCGCACGGTGACACCCAGCACTGCCGGAAGGCTCTGCACCGGGCTGTGCAGTGCACCAGTGACTACCCCGAGCATGTCTGTGAGGTGTTGCTCACCATGGAGAGAACAGAAGGTGGGATCCCCAGCTCTTCTTCTGGCTTGAAGTTTGGCCCAAGTTTGGCTATTTGGTCTCAAGTAGGAGCATCTGCTTATACTGTGAGGATAGACTGTGTTTACGGCTGCTACCCCTCCAGTGGCGCTCTGTGATTAGACTGTCATGCTTGCTCACCAGTGAAAATGAGTCTTCCTGTGGCTCTTTTCAAATTCTCTAGCCACCAGAAGGACTCTGGTGTAGCTCTAACATGGGGGGGTTGGAGGGTGTGGGGGGAGTCTCATAATTCCTTGTGGTGGTGGCTGTGCATTGTAGGACGTTTAGTGGTATCCCTCGCTTCTACCCACTAGAGGCCAGTAGCAACCTCCCACCCCAACCATACGTGACAACCAGCAGTGGCTCCAAACATTGCCAAATGTCCCCTGGCGGGCAAGATTACCCCAGTTGAGGACCACTACTCTAGTGCAGTGTCTGCACAGCCAAGGAACTTGAAGAGGCAGATGGTTTATTGTGCTCTTTGGTCGTGCCTGCATCCCTTGTCGAATTCCAGAGTCTTCAATGTTAAGTTGTAGAACTAGAACCAGGAGGATCCTAGTGTGAACTTATCCATGGGTATTGGTCTGGATTTTGGGTATGATCCCCTCAGAACTGAGAGTCAAAGACCCAAACAACAACAACAAAAATAAGAATAAAAAAGCACCTCAACCTTGAGTAGCTTTTAAAATCCTTCAATGCTAATCTAAATGTCTTGTACCTTTTGCATTAGAGTGTTTTCAGAATCTTTGCCTTGAGAGGCCTATCACATTCTGGTTTTCGAGACTCTTTTCTGAAAGAGAAGGGACATTTTAAACCTACTAAAAGAACTACTGGAATTCCAAACTTTAAGCCTCCATGAGTTACATTTTCTTAAGATGGGGAGCTGACTCTCCAGTTCTTGGCTTATGGGAGAGATCTCTTCTGGAGGTGTAGGGAAATTAAGTACATTTCTGTCTTCATATCTTTCAAAAGTTCAGGAGTGAAAGTTGTTGTTCTCTTTTTGTCAAGGTACTTTAGAAGACTGGGATGTAGCTGTTCAGAAAACTGAAGCTCGACTGGCCCGTGTTAATGAGCAGAGGTTGAAGGTAATAATGATGTGTACTGGAAGTCTTTGGAACCTCTGGCAACTATTTTGACTGTTGGTATGGATGTTTTTTGTCAAAACCTTCAGGCTTTCCTAAGAAGTGTCTTTCTTGGAATATTAATTATAAAATATTTGAATCAGTGTTTAGCCCTGTCTTGTCTCGTCTTTTTAGATTAGTGTGAAACTTTGGACCTGACAATAAATACTTTTTCATTTAGTAAGAGAATTTTGGCCCTATAATTTACTGGATAGATGAAAAGGAATAAAAGGGGGCCTCATTACCCTATTGAGTGGAACATTAACACCCCCCAGCCCCCACTTAACTAGGGCCCAAGCTTTAGAGACTTTTTTCCTTCTTTTTGGTGAGTAATGATTGAGGTGAGGACATTGTTGAGCATACTGTACACATGAGCTCCAGAGTCCTGTGGAGCCCGAATGAGCCCAGTGCTGGGACAGTTGTGAGCTCCTTGTCCTTCTCTGACCTCTTCTTTTCATCTGAGTCCTGGATCTCCACTTCTTCTCCCCTTTCATCACACATCAGTCCAGTGAATGTGATCACTGTGTCCAGTGATGCCTCATATTCCCACTCTTCTAGGCGGCAGAGAAGGAGGCAGCCCTTGTGCAGCAAGAAGAAGAAAAGGCTGAACAGCGGAAAAGGGCCCGGGCTGAGAAGAAAGCGCTGAAAAAGAGGAAGAAGCCCAGAGGTGCAGACAAGCGCAGAGCAGACGAGGATGATGAGAAGGAGTGGGGTGATGAGGAAGAAGGTGAGGTGTTCTGGAGAAGGTGTGGTGAAGCGGCTCAGCTTGCAGAAGGGCTGCAGACAGTACGGAAGGCTTTCCTCCCTGAGCCATTTAGAGTGAGCTGCCTGCTGGACATGCAGCAACCTTCAGTGCTTTTGAGAGTGTGTGTTCTCTATGCCTGCACTCAAGCTATCACTGAGCCATTTCTCCCGGGATTTCTTAGACCCCATTCTCGGTCCCCCATTTGTCCTGATAAAATCCTTTGTAGTGAGAGGATCTGGTTCAGGACCCAGTGTTGTGTTTAGCTGTCCTGTCTCTTGAATTTCCTTCAGTCTGGAACATTCCTCAGTCTTTTTTTTTTTTTTTTTTTAACATTTGAGACCTGGGCCTTCTTGCAGGGGACAGGTTAGTTATTTTGCAGAGTGTTCCTCCGTGTGGGCGTCTGATGCTCCCTCATGAATAGCTTCAGGTCTTGCATCTTTGGCGGGAACAGCATGTGAGTGATGCTGGGTCCCTGTCAAATCCTATCAGGTGGTGTGCGATTTAGGTTCGTCCCATTACTAGTGGTGGTCGTTTTGGTAATCATGTTGATGCTCTGCTTGTCCTGGATGTGGTTCCTTTAAAGGCTCCTGTGTGTCTCTGACCTGTCCCCTAATTCTTGGATCACTTCCTTACCTTTTGGTACACAGTACCCCAGGGAGATCTTGTACTTTCCATAACTCTGCCCTGGAGTCCTCTATTTCTCCAGGTTCTTAAATGGTGAGTGGTGTTTAGAGGGCAACTGGTTGTGCTCATTGCTGTTGGGGTGGTGTTCCCAGGCTCTGAGTGGCAGAAACTGAGGAGTGTGTGTGTGTGCATATGCATATGTGTGTTTGTGTGCACACACACAGTTACATCCATACTTAATTCTGTAGCTATTTGTGTATGTTGGAAACCATGGTTTCACACTGATGCCTCCACTTCCAGTCTGACATCACAGGGTCCATTCTGGTTTTCTCTCTTTCCTATCTGCAATTCTCTCTCTGACATTGAGAACCTGGCTCCCACCAACCTCCACATCCTCACTTACTCTACAGCCCCCTGTACATACATCACCAACTTCCTGTCCCAGCCTCCCCTCCCTGCTTGGTCTCCCCTATCCAGTGCAAGGTGCTGTCCTGCACAGATACCCCTGCCGCTTCAGTGAGCTCCACACCCTGCTGTTGCCACCACGGCCCGAAATTCTGCATGGGTGCTCTCCTTTCCCTGCTCTGACTCCCACGCCTCATGCTGAGTCCCTGTTGCCATCTCACATCTGTTCATCCTCCTCCTCGCACTCAGGTTCCAGCATCCCATACCACCACTGCAGCCCACCTGCATTGCCCTGCCCTGCCTGGCTCCGCTCAGTGGTTATGACTTGGAGGAATTTTCTACCTGACATTTCTGTTCCCCATGTAATTTCAGGGACCGGCAGATGTGAGATTTATTTCAGCATCAATCAAGGTAAAGAATTGCCTCTGGACATTAGAAGACTCTGTATGTTTTTGTAGTGTAGACATTAGCTGACAGCTGGTAGTGGAGGCGTCAGTCAGGTGACCTTTGTCACATGGTTTGTTTGGGCCTTACTAAGTGACTGAGGGCAGCTCCCTGCCTCTCAGCTCCCAGTATAGTAGGGTAAGGCAGATGTGAAGTGTGACTGCAGTGGTGTGTAATCAGGACTGTGGGAGATGTAGTTATGAATTGTGGTGGAGGCCCAAGAAGGCATTATTGGGTCTGCTCCTTGACAGAAAGACTTCGGTGGCCCCCTGGGGAAGAATGGCTGTCAAGTGGAAGGAAGGGGGAAGGGTAAGCTAGCGAGAGAGCCTGTGCAAGCAAGATGTGAAGCCACAGGATGGCCTGGAATTTTCTGTGAGCAGCCCTTAATTGAGTTTGCACTCAGATGCACAGCAGAGGGGTAGGGTTAGGCTTAGTGGTTGAGGAGGCTAGAGGGGTAGGCAGCCCAGCCAGCTGGGCCTAGCCCCAGGATGCTCCTAAATGCAGACTCCCTGGGAAGGCAGAGAGCAATCTGGGATGGTCTGTGCAGGAAACCCCATCCATGGAGCTTTGGTGCTGGCCCTTGGGAGACTGTAGTGAGCACCAGCTGGAGTTGAGTCCTATTGGCTAGCTCTCTGGAAGGACACAAGGCTATATTGAAAGTGTTCTAGGAAACATGGACCCTTTGTAGTGCTTTCCAAAGTGCTCTGTGGAGCACATACACCAGTCAGCTGGGGTGCCTGTTTCAGTGCAGATTGACAGGTCCCATCCCACTCCTGTTGACCTGGGCTTTGTAGGAGAGGGGCCCTGGAATTTGTCATCTGAACTTTGGGACCTCTGATCATTTGTATAATTAAGAGTGGACAATGAAGACTTGGTATTCCACTTGATTTTAGCTTACTTACCCGCATGTAACTGAGGGCCAGAAGGTCATGGGAGAGGTCAGGAGAGACTTCCCTGGGATGGGACGCTTGCCCCTCTATATCTGCCAAGAGGAGCGAGTGTGTCACGGGCAGCTGTTACAGTGGTTTGTGGTGGGAGGAGCACGTTCCCTTCACACCTTCATTGAAAGCTCACTGAGAAGTAGCAGTTAACTGCTGCTGCTTGTCTTCTGAAAACCTGCAGAGCAGCCTTCCAAGCGCAGAAGGGTTGAGAACAGTGTCCCTCCAGCCAGAGAAGCCCAACGCACAAATGTGGACTTAGGGCCCACTGGGCAGTGTGCATCTGTGGATGTTGATCCCCCGTCGAAGCAGAAGGAGAAGGCGGCCTCCCTAAGGAGGGATGTGCCCAGAGTGAGGCACGACAGCAGCAAGGATGGCGTCACTGTGTTCGTCAGCAACCTGCCCTACAGCATGGAGGAGCCGGCCACCAATCTCAGACCGCTGTTTGAGGCCTGTGGGGCGGTGGCTGAGATCCGCCCCATCTTCAGCAACCGCGGGGATTTCCGAGGCTACTGCTATGTGGAGTTTGAGGAGGAGAAGTCGGCTCTCCAGGCACTGGAGTTGGACCGGAAGAGTGTAGAAGGCAGGCCCATGTTTGTGTCCCCCTGCGTGGATAAGAGCAAAAACCCTGATTTTAAGGTATGTTTATGGAAAAAAGAATGCCTTTCTCGTGGGGTTGCTCTAGACAGGCTAAACACTTTCTTCCTGTAGCCCTGATGTTTAGAATATACACAGAGGTTTTTGGGTCTGTTGGGAAATAAAACTTCCATGAGAACTGAGATTCATTTGAACTGGGTCTTGACTGAGGTCTGAACTTGGTCACTCTGAGCTTGTATCCGTTGACTCACTGATGAAACAGATTTGGGAATTGTCATAGTGGCTACTTCTCGTTGGGAGCCTGGTTTTATATGTCACCTCATTGAGTTCTTACCAAACTCTGTGAATGGTTACATTTGTTCTTGCCATTTTACAGAGGAGGAAGTGGAAGCCTAGAGAGGTTAAGTGACTAGTTCTCCTGGTGGTCCCATGAAGAAATCTTAAGAACACAGCCCAGCCCTGGTCTGCCTGGCTGGAGTGTGCACCTGTGGATGAGGCTGGGGCTGCTAGAGGCTGGTACCTGGGTCCTGCCTCCAACTGTGGGTTTTCTCTCCCCCTTCTTCTTGCAGGTGTTCAGGTATAGCACTGCCCTGGAGAAACACAAGCTGTTTATCTCGGGCTTGCCTTTCTCCTGCACTAAAGAGGAACTGGAAGAAATCTGTAAGGCTCATGGCACTGTGAAGGACCTCAGGCTGGTCACCAACCGGGCTGGTAAACCAAAGGTCAGCACTAGAGCAGATGGTGCATGATCTTGGAGGCTCAGACGAACCCAGTTTCTACATCTTTCCAGAGATTATTTAGCTCTAGAGTGGGTTCCTAGTTTGTATGCTAAGCAATAAATGGTAACTTAATAGAAAAACAAGCACACTTTGCTGTACTCATATTTGGAATCAGATTAACCTTTGCAGCTAATCGTACTAAAAAGAATAAGAAGTTTGGAACATAAAGGATCACGAATTTATAGGGGCCACAGTGTGGGGTCCAGGGGCAGCCCTGTGACCAGTGGCACATGGGCCTTGAGGCAGGTGCCCTCCTGCAGTTTCCTCCCTCTGAGGGGCCAAAGGCACAGGGTCACCTGGCAGCTGGACTGCTCACCCTGTGTCCCATGGCCCCCAGCTCATGCATCCTGAACTTAGAAGGTTATTTATAGTGACAGTGAGGAACAGTAGGGAAGGAGAGTAGGAAGGGGGGAAATAAACCTACAGATGGGAAGCAGCGGTGGGGAAGGTGGCCTGTTGGTGGGTCCTGCCCTGGATTGGCCTGCTGGCCCTCATCAGGAAGCCAGGCCACCTGACTTGCATGAGGAAGTTGCATCCTACGTGCGTGGTGTCTGACCTGGCTTGCCTCTCCCCTCTCTCAGGGCCTGGCCTACGTGGAGTATGAGAATGAGTCCCAGGCGTCACAGGCTGTCATGAAGATGGACGGCATGACTATCAAAGAGAATGTCATCAAAGTGGCTATCAGCAATCCCCCACAGAGGAAAGTGCCAGAAAAGCCGGAGGCAAGGAAAGCACCAGGTGGCCCCATGGTGCCGCGGCAGATGTATGGAGCGTAAGTGTGTATATGCAAGCCTCGTGCAGACTTTGCCAGCCCCAGTTCGTGGGCCATGAAGGGTTACGCCAGGGGTGAGTTTCCTCGCAGTACAGTCAGTGAGGACTCACAAGCCAGGGTCTGCGGCTCCTCGTGATCACTGGATCTGCTGGAGCAGCCCCGGGAGGATACAGGCGGGACGGGAGGCCCTGCTAGAGTTGGCCAAGTTAGTTACACTTGGATTGATTTCAGGTACAGCTTTTTTAAGGCACTGATCATTTTATTTTATTTAATTAATTTCTTTCTTTTGAGTTGGGGTCTTACTCTGTCGCCCAGCTGGAGGGCAGCGGCACGCTCACGGCTGCTGCATCCTTGACCTGCTGGGTTCAGGTGATCCTTCTGCCTCAGCCTTCCAACTAGCTAGAACTACAGGTGTGTGTCACCACACCCCACTACTTTTTTTTTTTTTTTTAATTGTAGAAACGAGTTCTCAACAAGTTGCCCAGGCTGGGGCAGTGATCATTTTAAAGTCCCCTTGAGTCTGTATTTAAAACAAAATCTGCCAGCCATCTGCTTGCCAGTCTACAGCCTAGCTGTAATCCTCACAGAAGCTCTGTTTCCACCTTAAGGGATGAACTGGCAAGTTGCAAGTCATTGGGAGGCCTGAGAGATGACAGCCGTTTGTATCCATCCTAAGTGTGACTTGCATAGGCTTGGTCCTTTCACTTAATAGAATTAAGGAGCCATGAGCAGGTGTGGTGGCGTGTGCCTGCAGTCCTAGCTACTCGGGAGGCTGAGAGTTCCTGGGGATCTGTGATGGTACCACCACATTCCATATTCCTGGGTGACAGAGCGAGACTCCATCTCAAAGAAACAAAACTCAAACCAAAACAAGACAGGGATTAACTCATCCTTCTTTTTTATTTTTCACCTTTTAACTTGGAGTAATTCAAAACTATTCCTAGGTTATTTTCACACATAAAACGGGGGCCACAAATTGCGGTGTGGAGGGTCCATTCGGTGTTTGTTCTTCCAGGCGGGGGAAGGGAAGGACCCAGCTCTCTCTGCTGCCTCGTGCCCTGCAGCGCCCAAGTGTTGCAGCTCCTCAGGCCGAGAATGGTCCTGCCCCGAGTCTAGCAGTTGCCACGCCGGTGGCCACCGAGGCACCCAAGATGTCCAATGCTGATTTTGCCAAGCTGCTACTGAGAAAGTGAACGGGACTCTGGAGACAGGAAATGCCTTACTTCATGCGGGCCTGATGGATCACCCGCTACCTGGCGGTGCACTGGGTGGACAGGCCTGAGGCAGCACCACTCGCTGCCACCAATTCTCCTCTTAAATGGAAAGGGAAAGGGCATCCAAGCTGAGAGGCTCTCAGTCTCCCTCACATTGAGGGCAGCAGCAGGAAAATTCTTGCTATAGGCTGGGCCTAGATGTAGTGTCCCAAGATACTTCTGTGTCTTAAGAGTGAAGAACAGAAGTGAGACAGGAACATACGGTTTTTGAGACCCACTTATTCTCGGTCAGCCCTGGCCCTTTTTTATAAGACACCTCTTATATCCTGCATAGCACATGTGCCCGTCACTCTTTTAATTTTAAAAGATGAAATGGCAGATGCTAGTAACTCACCAGAATGGCCTATTGGGGGAATGGGAGAAATCACATAAAGAACATTTGGTGGATTTTTGTTCAAAGGGGCTGTCCATTTTTATATTATGTATTTGTAAATGACGTCAACCCATTACATTTCCTAAAGCAAAACATCGGCAACATTTGTTTTGTATAGGACTGTGTGCCGCTGCTGTGGACCATTTTTTTTGCTTGGTGACTAGTGAATTGTGTTTTGTCTAAACTTGAGTTTCAGCCCCTGGTTTTGTTTAAATACAATGTCAAGTGCAAACTTCACTCCTCCCCATTTAGCTTTGTTTATTAAACTGAAGTCTCTGAACATTCTTGCCGAGTGGTCCTCAGATGTGCGTTCACTTGTGGCTGTTTGAGGTGGGTATACTTTGCTTGACTCGATAAATGTATAAATAGAACATTGGTAAGTCACATCCGTGGTCACTTCGATTTAAATGACTTCAGCTGTGAGGTGTCTTCATTTTTACTTGTAGTTTACAGCAGTTTGACACTTTAGCTTTTAAGCTTTTTCACCTCTCATCTTGTATTAAATATTTATTGCTTAGAAAGCAGCCTTGCCAGTTGAGTGGGAGAAGCTTACTTCATAAAGACACTCCAGAGTAAGACATCAGGGATTCCTTTTATTTGGCATAGGAACCATATCCTCATTTACCTGGCTTGTAAGCTTAAGTTTTTGTGCATTAGTCAGGTTTTTGACACATTTTTAACGGAAAACTTTAAACCAACAAAGTATATGGAGCAGCACAGTGAACTGTGTGCCTGCCACTGAGCGTTCGGCAAGCCTCAGTGCACGACCCTTCTTCCTAATTTCTGCCTTTCCCGCCTCCCTTCTCTCTCTTCAGAGGCATGTCCCAGATAGCACTGTGCTCACCGAGTGAAGATATCTCAGAGTAGGACTTAGAGGCCGTGGTTTTTATCACCACCCCTTTGTAGCAATAATACCTTAATGTCTTTGTCTATCTAATCGAATTTTCAGTTTCCTGCTGTCCAATAAATGTCCATTTTGCTCCCTGTAAGTTATCATTGGTTGGTCAGCTTCTTAAGTCTTCTAAAATATAGGCTCCCCTCCACTGCTCTTTTTTATACAAAACATGTTTTTGCTGGGTATTACTTCTGAATTAATTTCAAGCAGTGGCCATTGACAGCAATAAGAGCCTTTGCTGTAACATCTTTCCTCCTGCAGTGGTCTCTGATGCCACTTGGAAGCCCTCCGTTGTGAGTTGATTCAGGAGCCCAGAGGGATCCCCCAGGGCCAGGGACCTCACACTGAAGAGCCATGATTATTTCCTCCCTTCAGGGGAAGGTGGCTTTACTTTTTGCTGCTTCACGTGAACTGTTTGGCTCTCTCGCTTTTGGCCAGTACTCCGACCTTACTTCATCCTCTCAGATCTTGTCAGAGATCAGGCTTGTTAGAGGTGAACTTTTCAGACTTGAGCAGGACCCAAGTTAGGTTCAGGGTGTTGACTGTTCTAGAAAGTAGAAATCTATTTTCTAGAACAGTCACTTCTGTTGGAATCTAGGATTTCCAAGAACATGTGAATGGGCTTATATGTCTTTCTCAGAAAATCCAGAACTGATGGTAAACAGAAATGTGAAAAAACATTTCAGTTACGTGAGTCTTAGCAAACAGTAATCAGTTATTCATCCTTGTCCCCCTAGGTAGACAGCTCCTCCAGTTCTAGCTTCTCTAGTTCTGTCTTGTTTGCCTGTTGAAGTCACCATCTTGGATCCATTCTTCTTTCAGAACAGTACAAAGAATCCTTGACACCATTACGACCTAATGGGAGTCTCTCTCATATGGACAGCAGAGTCGCAGACATTTATGTAATAAAATACTTTATTAGAATCAGTAATTTGTTAAAATAATATCCTTCACGTACAGCTAAAGTGCAAATCCTCTCACTCTGTCATACAAAGCAAGCACTTCTGTCAGACTTCCTTGGTGTGCTTATAAAACCAAGACAAGAGAAGAGTTAAGGTTTAACAAATACCTTCTGGCAATGTAAGAGTATGAGAACTTTTTTTTTTAAGAAAGGTTTGAATAACTCACTTGGAGCCATCTCATATATCTTTTATTTTTCTCAGCCTTTCAGAACACTACTCTGTGCTAGTTATACAACTGAATACCTGTATAAACACTGCATCAGCATAGTGACCTCATGGCTACCAGGAACTGAACCCTCAGATAAGACACAACACTTTATATTCATCATCACTCAAAACACTGACAAAGTGCAGCACAGAGTTAGACATCACGGGCCCTGGCCCTGGGGAAGGGACCCAGGACTGCCAGCTGTTCTGACTTAAATAGCAGCAGTACTATTGGCATCTGTGCCGTATGATTGCAAGAGACGATTCTTTCTACTTCTAAAAGATGACAACGTGGAAACTTGGCCATATGACATATAACATTGTATCATTTCACAAGTTGCTAGAAAAAATTAAGGCCACTCTGAGGCAATCTCTTCTGCCTCCCCAAGGGGATGCTGGGCAGTACCATGGCTGTGGAAGGTGGGGACAACAGGTGGATGAAACTGCATGACAAAAGCGACACAGCCTGGCCATGGTCAAGGGTTTTACTTGGTTCAGTAGAAACTGGTGTTCTAATTAATGATCACAAATGATTACTTGACATTGGTGTGGCATCTGTTTTCTCGTATGTGTTCTTTAACATCTACCTATAGAAAACTCAGAGTTGGGGGCAGACCTGCCCACTCACATAACACCTGATTTGCAGCATGACAGAGTTGCTGGGTGTTGAACGCAGAGAACTTTTCGACTAAAATGTCTGGTCTGCGTTGCTGCAAACGAAGTACAAGAGAAACATCAGAACACAAAGAAAACCAAGTTGGCCACCCCCTACTCTTAGATAGAAAAATAGTCTCAATACGGAAAAATAACAGTTCTAGCACTAAGGTGGCTCAAAGATTCTTCCTGGAAATAAGCAAGGTGCCTAACTAGAAATGGCAACATTCATTTCATTTCAGACATCTGCTGTAAAAGTTAGTCACCACACGGATCTCTGCAGTGGAACAGAAACCTCTGAGAACACAAGCTTCCGGTCATTTCTCACAGCCGGGACCAGGATCTCCCCTGGAGTGCTGATTTCCCAGTTAGTCTCACAGCAGCTCTCAGCCACCTTCAGAGCAAGACTCGGCAGAGCTATTCAGGGCTCTGAGCCTTGTCCTACAGCTCGGGCCCCTCTTGTCCACCTTAGTGCAAATTCTGCTCTAGAACCTATGTTCCGGCTACACAGGAACATGGATGGTGGGACCACCACCCAGAGAGTGGCCACCAGCAGACACAGTGAATACCACATATTTACTAGCTTGCTCAAAAGAAGAAAAATAAATAACTTGGCTGAATTATAAGTTATTTTACAGACAAGGCTTAATAATTTAGTTTTCTAACAAAACAAAAAAAAGAGGTAAAGGATAATTAAGGTCTCTTGTTGTGTTGGGAAACAACTAGGTTTCTAGAAATGCTAAGTTTCTTTGATTTTTTTTTTTTTT
>CAUYQG010156836.1:0-49462 GCA_963574415.1 Tarsius wallacei | reverse complement strand
TTTTTGATTTATTGTAGAGATGAGGTCTCGCCAACTTGCCCAGGTGGGTCTCGAACCCGCGGGCTCAGGCAATCCACTCACCTCAGCCTCCCAAGGCGCGGGATTACAGGCTGAGCCACCGAGCCCGGCTGGTACCACCTATTCTTTCTGAGAGTTAACTACCTTTGAGGTTTCATCTGCATGGCATGATTACGTTTGCCCCGTGACTTCTTTTTCCCCCCTCCCATAACCTGCCTTGCCATGTTCCAAGCCCCTATTCTTTCTGTAACCTCAAAATGGTAATAAATGCATCAACCATGTGGCCCTATCTTTGTTTTCATATTTTGTATAACTTCTGTGGGCATTAATAAATTTTGTGTGCCTTTTGTTCATTAATCTGCTTTTTGTTAAGTTGATTTTAAGAAAATGTTCAGAGAGTGAAGGAGAAGTTTTCCCTGGACTCCTACAACATCAACATATTTCTTTATCCTTCAGTTTAACAGAAATTAAAACTTTTACAACAAACTGTGGTCGCAAGATTGTGAAAAATAGAAACTCTCATTCATTGTTGTTAGGAGTTAAATTAGTTAGAACTCTACATAAGGCAACTTATCAATATCTGTCAAAATTAAAAATGAGTATACCAATTGACTAAGCAATTCCAAGTATTCATGCAGAATGTTTCAAAGAGCAAAATATTGGAAACAACCCAAAAATCTTTTAGTAGAGACTGTTTAAATGAATTAACATACACTTAATAAACTGAATGCATTGTAATTGTCACCCCTAAAAATGTTTTATACACCTGCAAATACTTGTATTTTTAGAAATGCACGTGCGTGCGCGCGCGCGCGCACACACACACAGAATCAATGAGACACTAATAACACTTGTTTTCTCCAATCAGGGAGAGGAAATGTGTGGTTAAGAAACAGAGCTGGAAGAAAGACTTCACAGTCTTGCCTGAAAGTGCATTTGAGAGGAGATACAGGATTCTGAAAACACCTGGAAATGGGAGATGAAAAGCAGGGAAAAACATGTATTTTGTCCCATAAACCCACCCAGAGTATCATACTATGCTTTTGTAGTAGCGTTGAAGGATCTAGGAGTGTTGAGCTAAGAGACAAGAAACCAAAAGCAGGTTTGATGACTGATTATTGATGAACTGCCATAAAGAAATGTAGGTCTTCTTTCTTCTATTTTAAAGAATAGAATTATAATTAGTGAATGGAAGCTAAAATGATGGTTCAGTATAAAGAAAAATTTATAATCCTCAGAGATCTTCAAAGATGCAATATTGTAACTTAGAATGTGGAGAGGTACCCATCACTGAGACTGTCAAGTCAAGATTTGGCAATTAACATATTATCAAGGAAATAAAAGCTTCAGTTGAAACATTGAACTAGATTAGCAATTACCAATTCCCATATTTTCTTTACTTATGGCAGATGACATCACATGTCTAATATATTCACAGAGGCATAACAAGACCTATATGTAAATCCCTAGCAGGAATTTACCTTTTTCTCTTCCACTAAAAATGGCATTTCAGAAGCTAGAAGTCAAGGAGAGTAACATTATTGTGGGGATAACCTTGAATTACTTCCTTTGATAGATACAGAGACAAACATAGAAATACACATAGATGTGTACTATAGATATAGTTATTGTAGATACAGTGGAAGAGAAACCTTGGTGATTTAATTAGTATTGGTAACAAATTACCTGTGATGTAATACATTAGAAAATCTAGAATGTTCAAAAGAAAAAACACTGATCTTAGACCTTGCTACTGCTCAAAATATGTTCCATAAGCCAGCAGTATTGGCCTTACCCAGGAACTTATTAGACCTGCAGAATCTCAGGGCTCACACTAGACTTGCTGAATCAGAATCTGCATTTTAACAAGATTTCCAGATGATTCATAAGCACATTAAAATTTGAAAAGGACAGCCCTAGATAAATGTTGAATTCCTTCTAACGAAAATGTAGGTAAAAATGACAGGACCAAATATGATGTTAGCATCTTCAATAAAGTCTAAATATATATCCCTGGTTCCATGCCGCCAAAATTTTGGCCGACCTTTCATCTTTCAGGCATAGAGGAGACAAACTATTTTCTGTAGAAAAGTTGCTACTCAGCATTAAGTTGCTGATAGATTGTTTCCACACAAAATCGTAATTCATAATTCAGGCATCTGCTCTTTCAAGATTCCAAGCATTAGTTGCTATAGTTTTGAGTTTTTGTTGTTATCTTCATAACCTTCTTCATCCCCATGACTTTTGGCACGTGTGTAAAGATCAGTTGGGAGACAAAACCATAAAAATAAACTGGTACTGTAATTTGAAAGACAAGAGTGCTTTGAAACTTTTCATTATGCTGTCAAAATACAAAAGAAAGAAAATCGGTGCTTTTTAGTGTTCAATACTTATGATGGCTTTCTAATTCATTGCCCCATGTCTGCAGTGTGACACCCTGTGTCAATTTGCAGCAATGCATTACTTATGTGTACATGTCATTCTAATGATTTTCATCTCCTTGTTCAAAACTAATCTGGAAATGACTTTACTACAGGTTCCTTGATGAAGAAACAATGAAAGGAACTTGTTTCTTTGTGAAAAGATTATGTCACTAATGCAAAAAACCTACTGAAAATAAACCTCATGATATATCGAATCTCATTTCTTTCATGTCGCTTTGCTTTTCTCCATTTTTACTTAAAAGACAATTTTCAAGATGCCTTTGAAAATGTTAGTAGCCCAAGCCTAAATTCATTAACATAATTATTCGATATTTCTTTGGTTATTGTCTTCTCTATGGTTTTTCATTGTTTAGTTTTAGAGCCCATGCATCTCAGTTCCTTGCTGATGCTCAGAGGGAAAAACGTCATCTTAATAATAGTCATAAGGGGCCCAAGAGTCATTTCTCATTAGGTGGTGACAAGCCCTGTCATACTCAGTACTTCCCCATGAAAAAGTAAAATGAAAAAATTGCTTTATTTCTGAAATATTTGTAAGTATAATGGCAAGGAGAAATGGGAAATAGAATAATTCAGGGAACAACTGACCCTAATAAGACTTAAGCAAACAATAGAGACAGAGATATATTGCCTGAGCCATGAAACAATATTCTGTATTGTCCCTTTTAAGTGCATATTTTTCAAAAAACTGGATAACAAAATATATCATTTTGAGCACAATTATCTAACTAAACCATTTTTCACTGAGATGGGGGTTAATCTCTTTGAAAAGTAGTGTCCATTCAATGTAGGAGGATTTTCTATTAGAGCTAAGGCAGTCATTGGCTTTAACAACCCAAAAGAATAGCAGTCTAATGGATGCACCTGTATTGATCCCTATCATTTACTGATGAGAACATTTACTAAGCCCCTACTATGTTCAGAAGGTATAGGGGAAGCAAAGAGCAGCATCAGAACATCAGAAACATGATACATGTGAGGTACTTTTTCATCTAGTGCTAATTGGTTCCTTTGGAAAATTAGTCCATGACAGCCACTGAGATTGGCTACTGAATGAAGCATGTTTAGACAAATATGGCCAGCCTTGTTGTCAGGGAATCATTTATGAGATAAGATTTTAAGGGCATGAAGAAAGTTGCATTGTCCAAAAAATTATATCTTGCAACCACTAAAGGGTGCCTTAAATCCCACCACCCTGATGTTCTATTATGTATGTATAGTCTATGTTACCTATTGCAATAACAATCCCCTAGGGAAAACTATCACACTGAGTATTATTAACATAATTGGGAATATATCAGCATCTTCTCCTCAATCAGCTTTTGAAAAGAAGAAGGTAAAAAAGGACACTGGGTTCCTTGAGGAATCTTTAGGACCCAGGAAGAAAGGAAAGAAAAAGTTCTTGAGTCCAGGATCCAAATATACCTACCATTACAGTCTATGGACTGGCCAAATACCAGGAAGAGAGTCAATGCCTGCTCTTCAACACCTAGACATTCTTGGATCAGAAATGTTTTTAAATGCATCTGGGAAATGTGACTTGAGATGCCAGTAGCATCACAGGAGACCAACTGAGCATGTGTGACAGTGCAGTGATAATGGATTCCTGCAACCCCTTGCAACAGATAATTTAAGTCACATGTATTGAATAAGATGAAGTTCAACCACAAACATAGTGAAATAACAGCTGAATATGTCAGATTAAAATTCCACTCTCTCACTTAAAAGAAATCTGGAACTATGCAGAAGAGGGTTGGAATAACAACCCTATACTGTCATCAGGGACAAAGATTCCTTTCATTCTCTTCTATTTTCCCAGCTTGTGGTTCCCATCTTTTATAGTGTGTGATGGCCCAAGATGACTGTTAGAGCTCCAGACATTACGTCCACAGTCTAGTTAAGCAGCAGGCAAAAGCCGGGATGACAAAGGAGAATCTCTTCTGAGTTAGCTCCCTGTAAAATACTTCCCAGAAGTCCTAACGGGACATTTTTCTGGCCAGAGCTTAGTCTCGTGGTCACGTCTAGATGTAAAGGAGACTGAGGCATGCAAAAATTTTTTCCTGGATGGCAATATACACAGCCATAAATTGGGATTCTGCTATATGGAGAGGGGAAGGCAGACACTGGGAGAAAATAAGCAGCTTCTCTATATTAAATTAAACCACATGTACACATATTTGTATCTTCAAGTGAGCAAATTTATCTCGGGTTTTTTATAGTCTTCTATGATAGAGTCAGCAATTACAATCATAACTATCACTCAAGCAGATTTTCTAAATCTTTGAACTTCAAAGGCTGAAAGGCGTCCAAGAGCACATCCTGAAAATCACTGTGTTAGCACTTTACAGTGTATGTGCAGCTTTCTTATTTTGCTCTATGCAACATATTTCAGAGATAAGATGTTATTTGTCCATTTTACAGATGAGTAAACTGAGGCTCAGAGAGGTTATGACTGCTACTGGAGGTAATTCCACTTAAACATAAGCCCAACATTCTGCACATACATTTGGTGCTTGTTCTGCCTCAATAAGGTGGCCTTTAAGCCACTACTGGACTGTAATCATTTTAAAAGAGGTCAACCAAGCTTCCCTGCATAGTCAAGTCCTTGCAGTTAGGAAAAATTTATTCTGCCTTTGAGGAAAAATTATTCATGTAACTCTGGTTTGTATTGAGAAAGTGCAAACGACAGTGAAGAATCAGATGGAGGGAATGCCAGGAAACCCTTCCTGCCAACTTTTACTTTTTTTTCTACAAGTGCAATCACCTCAGGTAGTCAATGCGAATGTTTGACTAGACTGAATAATGGGCCCTTTCATGATGATAGTTGTAAAGGCAGTAACCATCCTACTGCTATAGCATATTAGGATCAATCCCAAAGACATTTGTATCCCCACCCAACCTCTGCCTGAAATCCACATCCCTGGCTTTTTTCCCCATGGAGGAATTTTTCTCCACCTCAGTGCCTGGTTCAAAAATCACATTTTATACATGGAAGGACTTCCTGGCAACTTTGGAAGAATTAATTTTTTTCTCTCATACTTCTGTGGTCACCTGACTTTTCAGAGGTTAGAGACTATGTATTGTTCTCCAGCTGCGGACCTGGATTTGTCTGAGTTACCAGCCAGATGGGGCAATGCCAGGTTCTACTCCAATGGTTCTTAACGTGACTCCTTGGATCAGCAGCAGCAGCAGCCTCACTGAGAACTTGCTAGAAATGCAAATTCTCAGGCCTATCCTATCCCAGCCCTACTGAGATAGTCACTCTGTGGGCAAAGTCCAGCCATCTGTGTTTTAACAAGCCCTCCAGGGAATTCAGATGCACATTGAAGTTTGACAACCACTATTCTACTCTCTTTGACTCCCTCCTTTCTGTCACAGTGTCTGCCACAAACTGTTTTGCTGGCTCTGTTTAAGCACAACCAACACATAGCGATGACTAAGACAAAACCAGACTCCACTGCTAGGTTTACCTCTGCTTATTAGAGCTGAAATGTGTTACCCCTACTTACTGGACTGGTTGTCAGAAAGGACGGAAAGGAAGAAAACTCTGTCGGATTACATCAGCCTGAATAAATTGCCAGCTGACACTCTTTGCATGTGGTAGTCACAAATACTATAAATCATTGACTGGAATTTGGTGACAGCTTTCCTGCCCCACCTCCCTGCAGACAACATCTTGTTAGTGAGTCATGGGGATGCTAACAATATATTTACTGCATCTTCTAAGAAATCTGACGATTGTGTGAGTTATTTTTCTTTTTGTGTGTGAAACATCATAAAAAAGACTTGCAGCGTTTCATTTCTTTTTCTATTATACTCTCTTGCTGTTTTTATAATGCTCTTTCTAAAAAATATAGATATATAACAACAAGAAAATTTGTTTTCAGAATAGAATGGATCACACATCAGGTTATATCTCTGTGTGTGTGTTTTTCTCCCCAGCCATATTTGTACACATGGGAAATAATCCCGTCTATAATGTCATCTTTAAAGGGTTGCCTCAAGGAGTCTCAATGTTGTTGGTAAAATTGAATTTTGCTGCCCTGGATCACATTATTGTTTTTCTAATTTGACTATGGCTCGTCCAGAACTAGAAAACTTGGTCAGCTGGCCTATTGATTCCTTGGTCAAAAAACTTTTCCACTTGTGCCTCAAGGTGAACTTGCACTTCATATTTTAACTTGTTATTCAGAGGACACTAGGTTCAGGCTTTTAATCCTTCTGAACATGATGGTTTTTCTGTTTCTTTTCTTCTTTCAAGGTGTGAGTGCTACTGGAGAATGGTGTAGGCCAAGGATGCAGAGACGGAAAGGGGATTCTATCTAAACCCGTGTTGGTATTTGATTTGAATATGAGATATGTGTTGAAACCCTTGATTCCCACCACTTCTGAGAACAGGACTTTAAGGCTGGCTATGCCACTAATTACCTGTGTGATCCTGGGCAGCTCACCATACCTCTTTGGGCCTCACTCTTCTCAGTTAGGCAGGGAGGAACTTGGATGACATGACATTTAGGATTTCCTTCTAAGTCAAAACAATGCTTTCTGGGATATAACTTTATGATGTTTATATATAAAAAATAGTTGTTAAGAGCATGTTCTATTTTATCACTAGCTCCTTCCCTGACCGAGCAGGATCAAAAGCAAGAGCATGAACACACTTTGATTTTTTTTAACGACAAGACATTTTAGTATTCCTTTAGGGAGCAGGAAGAAGAACACTTCTTTACTTACAAAGCCTTCAGCCAGTCTTGGCAAGACCTATTTTCTGATATCTTTGACATTACTTTATGCATAACTCCTGGAAGGTTCCTACTGATGACATTTTTCTTTATTTAACATTCCAAAATGAGGCTATCCTCCTGGAGGGAGAGAAAGTTGACGTTTACTGTGTGACATCAGAAATTCTCATTGGTGTCCTGTTTCCTTTGTCATCTGTTTCAATGAATGAGCTTGTATGAATCACTACAGCATAAAATCTCCTCACCTCCATTCTTAAAACAAGTGGTCACTCAAAAAATGGACACGGGGATAATAGTGCTGGGGAATTAATACCCATCTCAATTCCCAGCAACCTTCAAGCAAAGATGGCAGAAATTGATATATAAATATACTTTAGCTCCCTCACGTGTAGGCTGAAAATGATGCCATGAGGGTAACTCCCCGATACTGACTCCCAGAGTTTACCAGCAGAATTAAGCTATAGGTACTCACAGTAGTAATTGCTTTTGATAAGGCACCCTTTGCATTCTTCCCTTCCCTATCTCACTTTCCCACTCCTCTGCCAAAGTTTTCTGCAACTGAAATCCTTATTCATAGTATGTGTCTAAGAGAGAGAGAGAGAGTTATTTGATAGAATATCAGAAATTTAACTTTGGTTTATGATAGTTTGGGCAAGAAACACAGATTCAAAACCAAATTGCACTTTTATTTTTATATCTCACAGTATCTAATATAATTCTGTAAGTACTGTAGACAATTCTTGGATGTATGGATGCATGATTTCAGATACCACATAGTTGAATGAGTATTAATCGCCACACCTGCCAGCATGATTGGTCCCAAAAGAGCCTTCTAAGTGTTTTACTAATTTCTCATTAATGACAACCAGTGAGATATCTAAAATGCCCTCCCTGTTTGTAGTGTCTCTTTCTTTCCACCTGTGGTCAAATTTTTTTTGTTCCTTGCTTGGTTCTTCTTCTAAACAAACTCCTTGTACTCATGGCATTTGGAGAATGTTTCCATAGAAGAAGGGATGTGATTCTCAGTGAAAGAAACAAAACTCTGGAGTGATAGACTACTATGATTAACAATAGTGCTCTGCAGAACACTCAGCTTCTGTGCAAACAGTTGTGAATTCAGATTACATTTTACATATCAGTGATATATATTTTTATTCATTTAAAAATGGGAATGACAGAACAACATGCATCTTTAGATGCATTTACCAAATATTAACCCATCGAAGACCAATGAAACACAATTTCATTTTTTGAGCATTTCAAATGTAGGTTCTCCCACTAGAAATATAGTGGAAATGTTTGTTGAAAGAAGCAGTCACCTAAATTGCATATACCTGTATCTAAATTGCATAAAATTTGTCATCGACTGGGATAGTTATAGTTTAGCCTGGTGTTTGTGGGGAAGACGGTGATAGAATTTCAGATATCTGCTCAGCCCTTGTAGTAGGGCAATAACAATGAATTGTGTAAGGAGGTATGTTGGAAAGACAGCTGAACTTTTCTAACTTTTATGACTAGATTGAGAATTTTAAGTTTGATTACAAGAACTCAAAATGTGTTGGGTTTGTTCTATCATTTCTTTTTCTTTCTTTCTTTCTTTTTTGACAGGGTCTCACTTTGTTGCCCAGGCTGGAGGGCTGGAGTGCAGTGACACAATCGTAGCTCACCGCAGCCTCAAACTTCTAGGCTCAAGTGATTTTCCTGACTCAGACTCCCGAATAGTTGAGACTATAGACATACATCACTGTGCCCAACTTATTTTTATTTATCTTTATTTTTTGTAGAGACGAGGTCTCACTTTTTTGCCCAGGTTGGTCTTGAACTCCTGGGCTCAAGCCATCCTCCTGCCTCGGTCTCCCAAAGTGCTGGGATTACATACGTGAGCTACCACACCTGGCCAATTTGGGTTTTTCTTAGAGTGATGTTCACTAAGCAGAAAATTAGAAAATGGTAGGCGAAGTGGGATTATTTTGAAATAATTTGTAACTGAAATCTGTAATGCCTGGTGATTATTTTCTTTAAATGGTTTTGTTTGTGGCCCATGTAATAGGTCACAAATCACAGTGCTCCTGCACTAGCCTGAATGGCCATTGTGCTATTGAGTAATGAGTTTCAGGAAATGCAAGAACTTCTGAATAGCTAACACATTATATATTGAGCAGTTTGTATACTCATATCACAGTATGTGGGGGGGAACGCTGTGTACACACAAAAGCAAAATCCCAATGCACTGGAATTGTTATTTCCCTAAACATCCTGTTTACAGCTAAACATGCACAGGCCCACTATGCCTACCAGCTAGGAGGACAAACCTTGTGAGTGCTGGTCTGTGATATCTTTCAGATTGGCTTTTTAAAAGGGTAGCCCAGAGTATTTCTGAATAATGAAGATTTTTTTCTTTTATTTTTTTTCCTGATGTCCTAGAGGGTTTTCCTATAGCCTTGAATATCAGATTTTGAATCCCTGAAAGCCCTCATCACACAATACGTCTTTTTTTTTCAAAGAGTATGGTATCAGGACATTCTTTTTCTGGGATGCATAACACAGTTTTAAAATGATTGCAGAGTTCCTGGAGTTTTTAGGACTTTGGAGAATACAGGACAACTTGAACTTAAGGTGCTTAAGACCCTTGTAAAAGTTTTATGGTTCTTTCATGCTTTTGCTTTTGTGTTCTAAAACGCAGAAAGACCTTGAGGGAGAGAAGAGAAAGCAAAATGTTATCAGAAGAAAAAAAATTCTTGTGAATGCTACCTGGAGGGGAAACTGTGCAACTGGATCTTAATTTTCTTTTTGTTTTTCAAAGAATATTGCTGCCTGTGAAAAAAATGAGGCCTGCGAAGGACAGAAAATGTGCCAAAGTCACTCTTTCTTATAATTTCCAAATTCCACATATGTCCATGTGACTGACAGGACAAATTCTAACTGACTGTAAAGGCTCTGGAGCCCCTTTTCCTCCACTGGAAAATCTCATTCTCCCAATTCCCTATCATCTATCATTTGTCATTTATCATTCATTGAAAACATATTTTTGTAATCCCTATTATGTGCCAGGTACAGTATCATGTCATGAAAATACAAGATGGAAATACTAGTGAGCAAAGCAGACATTTTTCTATTAAGGAAAAATTTTTCATGGCACTCGTCAAAGATAGGAAGACTCCGATCAATAGGGGACTATCACAAGAGGATCACTGCAATGGGTTCCTGCAGTGGGAGAGAAAAATAAGTCTTGTCTCCCAATTCAACAAAGAAAAGTGGGCATTTACAGCCAGGGAGCAGAATGAGGGTCAGTGGATGGAAAATTATTATGAGGAAACCTCAGGGGTAAGAAGAATTTTTGCTAGACTGACCCAACAAGATTTTTGCTAAAGGCAAGCCAGGGTGATCAGATATGGAAAGTGGGGCATGAGCAATTTGATCTGCTACTCAGGGTGATCAGATACCAAGGGTAGGAGATTTTTACAAAACTGACAGTGGGATTTCTTACTCACAGTGGATTCTACAAGGACAGGGATGGAAACCCAAGGTTGAGTCTTATCAGGAAGAGAACTCAGAAGAACCTGATTAAAGTTAGATCAAGCAGATTGTCTGTGTCTGTTTCCTCTCTTGTTCAAGGAAAGAAGAAATATTCTTATATTAATATATGAGATTATGTATTATATGTAGGTATATTAATATATAATATCTATTTTTATACAGATATATTAAAATTACATATCTTATATATCTAAATAGACTGTAAGTATTTATCATTTGGTGGAGGATATTTGCTGAATGGTGAAAGAAGTCAAGCATTTAATGAAAGAAATTTCCATGAAAACAAAATAAAAACAAATATCAATGTCTGGAAACACAGCTTAGAATCCAGTAGGCAGTTAGTCAAGAATATTTCTGGATTTGAGCTCAAAATATCTTTAGATGGTAGATTAAGGATAACTGTGGCAATCTGGCAAATTTACTGTTTGCAGTTTTAATGTATTTGGTGATGACATCAGATATTTCAGTGAAGTTTCTGAGTGGCCCACACAGCAACAGATATGAAGGCTGTTGGTGGATTATCTGCTATGGTGATTTCTTTGAAGTTTAAATCACATTGTCTAGCTTCAGTTTTCAGGGCTTTGGCAAAAGGACAGTTTCAATTCTCAGTGGGAGAAAAATTGGAAGCATTAGCTTGGAAAGTTATAACCAGATATTGGAGAAAACTAGAAAAATTCAGAATCCATTTACAGGTGCATAACAAAATTGAAGACAATGAACAAGACTAGAATTTGACAGTAGGTGTACTATGGTTTTCCACTGAAACAAAATTTCTTTCTGCAATCAGCCTCATTTGATTTTTGTTTACAAAATAAATCTGTCGCATTAGCTTTGGCCTTCTTATTTATGTAAGTACAGGGAAAAAATGGCAATTGAACACATGGGTCTTTTAGAGTCTGCTCTGCTGAAACTTTTCATAAGGAATCTCAGTTTAGACATCTAAAAGTCTCTTGAGGTTAGAAAGCCAAGCCAAAAATTTGCCACCAAGTTTTGCCTGCAATACCTATGGTTTTGAGTGAATTTCTCTCTTCTTGGGGTCTCCAAGGTATCCCGAGATTCCTGAGCCTGCATGACAATTAATTTCATGTGTCAACTTCACTGGATTAATGGATGCTGGTAAACCATTACTTCTGGGTGGGTCTGTGAGGATGTTTTTGGAAGAGAATGGCATTTGAATTAGTAGACTGAGTAAAAAAGATCCACCCTCCCCAATGTGGGCAGCCATTGTCCAATCCTTTGAGGGCCAACCCGAAGAGAACAAAAAGGCAGACAGAGGAAGAACAGATTCTTTCTCTTTTCTTGAGCTGGGACATCCATCTTCTCCTGACTTCAGACATCAGAGCTCCTAGTTCTCAAGTCTTCAGACTCCAAGACTTATATCAGCAGATCCTTTGTTCTCAGGCCTACAGCTATGAGTTAGGAATTACACCATTGACTCCCCTGGTTCCCAAGCCTTCAAACTCGAACTGAATTACACCACTGGCTTTCCTGGTTCTCCAGCTTACTGAAGGCATATCGTGGGACTTCATGCATCCATAATCATGTAAGCTAATTCTCATAATAAATCCAGTCTTATATATCTGTATATATATTGTTGGTTCTATTTCTCTGGAGAGTCCTGATTAATACATCCTGCCAGAGAATGACCTCTCTTACTCATCTGTAATGCTGGGAACTTTGTAAGCCAGGTACCAGGTTAGGTACCAGGCCAGTTTTTCAAAGAAGATTTTGTAAGCATAGGCTCTATAAAGTCAACTTTAGTTCCTTAAAGCTGATTATATGCCCATTTTTCTCTAACGTGATATACTAGTCAAAGTCTTAGTAACATAATTGTAACTAATTTTTCCAGCTGTGTCCAGTTACAAGGAGAAAAGATTCTTGCTGGACTTATGCAAATAACTATATTACCATAAAAATAAGACTATTCAATAAGAGGTTCTAAATTCTAGCAGATCAGGTAGGAAAAAAATAAACGTTTCATTTTTGTTCACAAAAGTATAATCTACTAAATTGCTGCAAGTTATAAATAGCTTAAGAGAAAGGAGGAAAAGCGTCCTTGAATCTGGAAAATAAAACATCAAAAAACAGCAATATTTCAAGACAAAAAGTCATAAAAACTATAATCATGCTCATCAGTTCATGCAATCCCGTGTAATTAATCTTTGTTTTCCCTGATTTGAGGTCAGCAGTTATATGAGTCCATCAGTTTCTTCATTAGTTTTGGAAATTCCTACTCAGTCCAGTGGCATGATCTCAAAGTTATTCAAGTAATGCCACCGTGGAACATTTTCTCCTGAAGCTGATTCTAAACATTTTCAGAGAATCAGATAAAATAAAAGCTATCTGTGAATAACAAAAAACTTAAAATGGCCATCATTAAAGATCTTGTGAGAGTTCATTTGACACGAAATTTGCTTTTATCTGTGGTATGCAGCATTTGAAGATAATAACTATAATTATGACTGACTATATGGACAGTAAGGGCACTGGCAAAGTTTTAGAAATTTTATATAATTTCTGAAACACTTATATTAATAACTTATACCCATACATATATAATCTAAAGATGGTTAAGCATCACTTCTTATTTGACAACGCTAACCATGTAATTTAACTTATTAAATAAACCTAATTAGTTTAATATCTCTCTTTTACAAAGTGAAAGCACAAGCTCCAGGGAGAATTTCCAGGGGCCCTTTGGTAAATCTCAGTCAGTTTCAGGTAAAAAGGACATCATTTAGAATTTGATATGGGGAAATTTGTCAAAAATATTTAAAAGTGTGAGTATTTGATTAAAAGGATTACAGATCACTATGAAACATACCTAGTTACCCATTTAATCAAAGTGACAGTACAAGATTCAAGAGGTAAATATAGTAAGTAACATATTTGGGGAAAAAAACTTAGCTGTTTAAAACTTTTTTTTTATTCTAATTTTGAGTCTTGTTCTATTATTGCTCAGGTTGGAGGGCAGTGACTCAATCATAGCTCACTGCGGCCTTGAGCTCTTGGGTTCAAGTGATCCTCCAGCCTCAACCTCCCGAGTAACTAGGACCACAGGTATGTGCCACCAGGTCTGGCTGATTTTTTTTTTTTTTGTAGAGATAGGGGTCTCACTATGTTGCCCAGTTGGTCTTGAACTCTTGGCTTCAAGTGATCCTTCTGCTTTGCCCTCACAAAGTGCTGTGATTACAGGTGTGAGCCATGGCGCAGTCCTTAGCTCTTTTAATATTTAAAAGACTTATTTTCTTAAGTAATTAAATACCTGATAAAGACAACACGAAGCACAAGACTTTTTTTTTTACATAATACATAGAATCTTTCTTTCCTAGATGAATTACTCAACAGGTAAAGAAAAACCTTTTACAATAATCCAAGAAACCTTTGTCCTTTTAACAGGGAGAAAGCTAAATTCTAAGTTTGCATTAGTATATTATTGAGCTTTTAAAAAAGCCATATAAATAAATCCAACCAATTTTAGCAGTTTGATCACACATAAAATTCCTTTTCCTCCACTTTTTTTCCTTTTATTTTGTTTAACTTTGCAGATGGGATTAAATGAAGGATTTTTTTTTTTGAATCAGAGTCTCACTTTGTCACCAGGTTAGAGTGCAGTGGTACGCTCACAGTCACCCCAGCCTTGACCTGCTGGGCTCCAGGGATCCTTCCACCTCAACCTTCCAAGTAGCTGGAACCACAGGTGCGCGCCACCACGTCCAGCTAATTTTTTGATTTACTATAGAGATGAGGTCTCACCAAGTTGCCCAGGCTGGTCTCGAACCCGTGGGCTCAGGCAATCCTCTCGCCTCAGCCTCCCAAAGTGCTAGGATTACAGGCCTGAGCCACTGCTCCCGGCTTCCACCACTTCTTAAAACTTGTTTTATATCCATTCAGTTTCTGTCCTACTTTCTCCTAGTTCTCATTTTGGAACAAACACTCATTTTAGTTTAAGACAAAATTACTCTGATTTTCCTTAATGAAAACACATTCTTCATACCTTGTATACTTTTCTTTATTAAAAACACATCCTACTTCCCTCGTACATTTTGCATACAGAGTTGTTTCCCTTCACACTTATTATTTCTAGTGATTTTAATTAAATATATTGAATATAATTTTAACCATCAGTAACCTTTCTTTTACAGAGAAAACCAGGAAGTAGACAATTGTGAAGTTTCTGTCATATACCAACAATTTGTAGGAGCAGATCAGCACATTTTATGAATATACCAGTTCACATTTCTTATAGGTAAATGTTGTTTTCTCAAAGTACAAGTTTTCATGTTTTTTAACAGACCCAAATATATTTTAGCCTCTCTATAGCATATACAGATAAGAATCCAAAAGTACATAAAACCTAAACTTAGTTTCAGTAATTCGTGTTTTAATAGTTTTTCTTACTTAGAAGTAATATAATTATTTAATGAATATTTATTATCTGATTTAACTTAGCATAACTCTAAGGTTTTACATTACCAAAGATTTGGAAACTGTTTTTAGGCAGACATATTATAACATCAAATAAGACTAGCCAATCTCAAGTTACTTCCCTATGAACTGTTTTTATAGCATGTGCATATTAGGCAAGCATCACAAAAGCAAAAACCTGAAAAAGTTAAATACATGGGTTTTGTTTGTTTGTTTAAGTACTCTACTTGATATACATAAAGCAATGGATACTGCACTTTTACTTGTACATTTGTTCTTAGGTTGAATTTATAATTTTAAACATTTAGTAGAGATAACATTCTAGTAAATTTAGGTAGAATAAAAATATATGTTCATGCTTAACGTTCATAACCCAGAAGACATACCCATTTTTATTAAACCAACAATATTAAACTAATCTTATTTACACAAGTCATGTGAACTTCAAAAGCATTTGAGTTCGTTCCTATATTTCTTGGAGTTTTAGGAATAGTTTATATATGTCTCATTTATCTGCATGCCAATTTAAGTGAAATTTCTTTAAAAGGTTTTATAAATTATTTTGGCAATACCATCTGGAGGGAGGGTGGCAGAGTGAGACTCTGACTCAAAAAAAATGCAAACACAAATATACAGATACAGAGGTCTTATAGCTTTAAGTTTAAAGTTTTAGCCATGAATCAGGCAACACAGTAACACAAAACACACTGGTTTATCACCACTTTATAATTTTATCTAAATTATGTTTCTGACAAAAATGGGACAAGTTGAGGTCACCTACCCAATAGGGTCTAAAGCTTTTTATAAAGTTTTGTGGATAAAACCTCCATGATTTTCATTTATATGTAATCTTATAGAGGCTGAAGACTAAATTTGAGATGAAAGCCTGAGGTGACATCAAGCATATGTCTAGATAATTCCAGAGCCCATCTGAGTAGATAAAATATCCAGTCTCTTTCCAATTAGCTTTTTAAAAAAATTATTCAGTCTCAGATGCATTCAGGGGTCTGAGTCCCTTGAGAGACCCTTTCATAGGAAGAGGGCTTAAAGTTCAAGTGACTAAGGAATTTGAGGAGCTGGAGTGGAAAGAAAAAGTTCTGACAGGGTTTGGACAGGGTTGAAGAAGGTAGGGGCCAGAGAGGAATGTATCAAAGGATTCAGGGGAACCAAAAGGGAAGATTGAAGGTGGTAAGAGGAAGAAGGATGGCAGAAGCAGTGGGAGAAAGGGACCACAGAGGAGCCAGTTTGAGGAGACCTCAAGTTCCTTAAAGAGACCACTGAAGTTCCAAATAATCCTCAACAAAACCACGTCAATAAGAAAGGAAGCAAACAGAACTGGCATCAGCAGGGATTTGAGAGGAGGGGGTTTCAGACTACTGAAAAGCTTCTATGGGACAACAGGATCAAACCAAGGGAAAAAGGAAGCCTCACACAGAGCCAAGAAAAATACAAATTTTAGCCCAGACATTGTGGAGTGTATTCTCTCTTCAAACAAAAGAATCAGGAAAATATTCCATGCTGAGGAGTCAGGGAGTAATCGCCACTTGAGATTTTTTTTAAAAAGAGTCAGGAAGAATTTTCCAGCCAGGACCTTGCCCAGGAGTCAGGAAATATATATATAACCCCACTCCAAACAAAGAGCCAGGAAGAAAGATTTCCAGTCCAGCAGATACCTTTCAAAAGAAGACAAAGACTCTAAACCAGCTTCAGAGAGTATACTCAGAACTGTAAGAATCAAAATCTATCTGCACCATGCTTCAGTGGACTGTCATCCAGAGCACTGGCTCAGGAGTCAGACCTACCTGTGGATTCCTGATCAGTGAGCCAGGGTTAAAGACAAAGGCTCCAAGGTGCACACTTATGGTTCTGACGAGAGGTCCAGGGGTCCAGTGATGAATCTGATCTTATCTGAGTCACAGTCAACATAACTGTTAAAAAATTATTCATGGCACTTATTAAAGTCAGTAAAAAAGATTCTATTCAATCAATGTAGTCCACAGTATATGGACCACTGCAATGAGGTCTTGCAGTGGGGGAGAGAAATTGGCTTTGACTTCCGTACCAACAAGAACCGGCGGTGATTTATAGCCAAAAAGCAGGGTGGGGAGTCAGTCAGTGGATGTAAAATTACTAAGAAGAAACATCAGGGGCAAAGACGATTCGACTGACCCAACAGGATTATTACTGAGAGCAGGCCAGGGTGATCAGATACCAAGGGTGGGGGATTTCCACTAAATTTACTTAGCGGGAGTCTTGTTCAAAATAGATTCTGTAAGGGCAAAGGGAAGTCCAAGTTTGGGCCTAGTCAACTGGAGGGCTCAGAGGAGCCTAATTAAAATTTGGCAAATGACAGAGGTCTTGTCACTTCTTTTTCTTCTTGGCATATACTAGCTAGTATATACAGATCATTTATTACAAATGACTCCAAGTGCTGTCAAGGAAAAGAAGAGATGACATGAAAGCACAGGGAGGCCTGTCTGCTGTGAGGGTCAGGAAGTGGCCCCCGTAAGTCAATAACAATTGAGCTGAAATCTGAAGGGGTGCTTCAGGCCGCAGGAAGAATCTGGAAAATGATTCTTGGATAGGAAGGATCATGAATGCTCCCATAATTAAAAGGTCAGAATAGAAAAGTAGAGGTAGAGTGGGGAGAATTTAGAGGAAGAGGGCTCCAGATGGGTGCCTGAGTAGACTGAGCAGATCATACAGCCTCTTTTATCTTCTTCTGAATTTGGGTCTTTATGTCAAGGACAGTGGGCATTGTTAAAGGGTTTGAAAGAGAGACGAACAAAATCTGATGGGTATTTTTAAAGGATCACTGTGGCTAAATGGTAGATAAGATATTGGAAGGCAGTGAAAGGAGATAATGGGGGTCCAGTTTAAAGGCTATGGCTGTAGTTGCCACAAGAGATGATGGTGATTTGAAACAGGATGGTGGCACAAAAGAAAAATAATGACAAAGTCTCTTGAAATATTTAAACCATCTTTGAGGGCAGCATTGGAGAATGAGCAACATGAATGGACACCCAGGTTCCCAGCTGGTGTAAGTGGCTCAAGGTTGGGGCCACTCACCAAGTCAGGAAGGGGGAGAGGGGCACCAAGATGTGTGTGTACCTGGAAGGGGAGGTCGTAGCTGGGTACAGGAGAAAGGAGAAGTTTACACCTTCTAGCTGAGGCCTCCTAACTTTTCCAACCAAAGCTGTGATTTTTAAATTTTTGACAGTGACCCACAATGAGAAATGCACTTTACACAGCTTTCCTGTATGCAGACAGGAGGTACAGAAGTTTTTAAAACAACACTTCCCCTTTTTATGTGCAACGAAAGGGTATTTCCTATCTTAGTTTCCGTTAGAAGAGGAGAAAAAATACGTCCCCGTGCCATGAGGTGGTGACGCACGCATCGAGCATTGTGTCGTCGCTCAGGCCGCGCGTCAGTGACGGCAGCAGTGAGGGAGGCGGTGATCATTGTAGCGTCCCTTGCGGTGTCCTTTGTGACACAGAGCCCTGGTGCGGCTACTAGGGCATTGGGACCTGTCGCCCAAAAAGACTGCGCTGCAGTTTCGGCCAGGAGGGCGGCGGGCGGCTGCTCTGGGGCCCAACCCTCGCTCCCAAGCATGGCAGCCTCCACCTCCTCACACCGGCCCATCAAGGGGATCCTGAAAAACAAAAGCTCCACGACTTCCTCGGTGGCGGCTCCCGCCCAGCAGTCCGGAGGGAGTAGCCAGGAGGTGCAGAGAAAGAAATCCCAGAGGTGGGACGAATCAAGCATCCTGGCGACCTACCGCGCAACATACAGAGACTACGATTTAATGAAGATAAATGAGCCTGGAAGTTCCTACATCAACGTGCAAGATGATGGGGAAGGCACAGCGAGTAGTGCCGAGAATAAGGAGGCCAAGAGCCCCGATGTGTTAGCTACGAAGCTAGAGGCCACTGTCACCTCAGAGCCCAAAGGTCAGACGGAGGATCAAGAGAACAGTGAGGGGTATATCAGAAAAATCCTCCTTGACAAACAAGAGCGACAACGGCAGTTTGAGATCAAGAGGAAGCTTCACTACAACGAAGGCTTGAACATCCAATTAGCTAGACAACTGATTTCGAAAGACCTACAAAGTGAAGATGGAGAGAACGAGAACGAGGAAAGTCTACAAGCCACCAACAAAGAGGAGACTGCTACGGAAGAAGCTGATGAAGTTCCCCCAAGCGATGAACTGCAAACCCTGTCATGTGACGCTTAGAAAGCGTTTGCTTAATGCTGTAATTGTTTGTCAAATACAAACTCTGTTACTATAATGTACTGCTTCTTGTTCTTTAGAGCGCACGCCTCAAATACTGAAATACTTATCAATTAAATTGTACTGAAGGAATGAAATGATAATCTTAGAGAATAACGGATTAAGTGAAAAATGCCTGCTTGATGCTCTTGTGACTAGTACTTTACCACAAAAGCAGATACTAGCATTACTTTTAATGTTAAAAACCCATATTACTTAAAAAAGCATGGGTTAATGTAGACATTCTACAGCTTTTTAATGTGTGAAAGGCTTGAAAGGGGACTCATTTATATTCACATCTAGACGCACTAGCTTTTATATAAATGGTTTTGTTAAAAAAAATTGAAACAATTGGTACAATAGGTTATCTAGGTTCATAAATATTCAGGCTGAAAAACACTTGTTTTCAGGGTGATTTGCCTGTTTAGTTGAGAAGGAATATATGCGTTATTGTCGAATTTCCTTATAGCACCTTTAAAATGTGTCTTCATTTTTTTAGTGTTTACAAAAATATGAACTTTTTCTCATCAAAAATAGCCATTTTTCATGAATTCTCAGATTAAAATTGTACCACTATCTGCTCTGAGTTGTGTACACTAAGTGGGCAGATTTAGTATCAATATTTCTTCAAATTCTAGTGTAGTGATCTCAGTAATGCCTTCTCATGCCTGTCTTATTTGTTTCCCCACTCCTCCCTGCCCATATACACCCAATTCCTTACTTTTGTGGAGTATCATAGGTTTTCAAGACTTCAGAAACTCTTCCTTCTCTCAAATATACTATTATTTGTTGCAACAGTTCATTCCTATTTTGAGCATCATGAGCTATTTAGCTTTCCAATATGGAGAGTAGAGTGACCGACAGACATACTATAGACAGGAAATAGAATTCAACTGCTAAATTTCTACATCTTTTTGGGTTTGCCACTTACTAAAATTGCTTGCTATGGTTAGTTTATCATTCAACTCAATTAGCTTTTAAGCAACTGAGTTTTTTTTTCTTATGACAGAATAATGTTCAATCAATTATGCAGTTCCTGAGTGTACACAGGCAGAAGCCCAAAGAGTTTGTATCCTGTTTTTAATTTAAAAATTTTACTGAGGTAATTGCAGATTCACATTCAGTTGTAAGATAATAGAGATATCTTGTGTATGTCCTTTGCCCAGTTTCTCCCAATGGTAACATATTGCAAAATAATAGAAAAATACAATATTCAGGATATTAACATCAATACAATCAAAATATAAAACCTTCAATTACCACAAAGATCCTTCACATTGCTCTTTTATAGCCACACCTCTTCTCCATTTCTATAATTTTATCATTTCAAAAATGTGGTCAGCAAGAAACCTTCACATACGTGAAGATGCCACTAGATAAAAATAGCATATTTGTTAATCACACTTCTACCGAATGAGTATACATTTATCAAGCATAGTCACATGTCAGAGCAGTTTCCTGTGCTAGACAGAGAAGGAGAAATACAGCTTCTGCCACCACGGAGGTTTGAGTCTTGTAAGAGAGGCCTGTACGGTTCTGAAATGATGGTTTATGAAGGCCTTCTGGGAAGAAGATGCCTGTATTAAAAGGGGGCAAGAATTCTTGTTGGGGTTATATCACTATTTTAAAGCAATGAAGAGGTTTCCAGATGTCTACGGAGGGAACATCTGCCTTCAGAGGGGTCTACTCTCAAGTTCCTTATGTCTGAAGGTAAAGAGATCCCAGTCGCCATGACCTATTCTTGCTCAGAAGGAGAAGACCCAGCTCATACTCGGCTAGAGTTAGGGGAGGAGTGGGGTGCAGAAGAGAGAAGGGAAAATCATCAATGTTTCACAGATGGGGAGGCAAATAGATGGGGACATTGGAGGGAATAACACTTGGCTCTACATGGGGGGAGGGTTGTGTCAACTTAAAGAATTCTGTTTCACAAGATGATGCTCACATTATTGTTTACATAACACTACTACACTTAGATTTCAAGGGAGAGATGTGGACAAGGAAAGAGGTGAGGGATGGCACCTCCAAAACCCAAATTTGGAGAGGAATATAACCAATACATTTTTAATGAAAAAACTTGATTAAATTGATGCCACCATTTTATAATTGAAAAATTTAGTCCATAAGCAACAGGATGCAACATTCAATGCATACTCAAGGGGACACAAAAAGAGACAGAGCTCTCAGCCAATGTCCACACCGGTTGATCTTTAGCAGTCAAAGCTGCATAGGGGCCTCTGGAGGATTTAAGAATGCAGACTGCGAAGAGTCTGAGGAAAACTGAATATTGTGGGTGTGTGTCTGAGTTTGTATGTCTATGTGTGGGCACAGGGGAAAGCCGCCTTAGGCATTCTTCTCCACCAGTATAAACACAGTTCTTTAAGACAAGGTTATACATTATTAGCTCCTGAAAAACATAAAGAATTGTTTTTATCATTGTGTAGGCAGAGCATTTTTGCATCACTGAACCTGCCTATGCATGCTGGGTACTAAATATCTTATTCTTTCAAGAAGGCTTCTTTTTTTTCTTCATCTTTTCTCCCCTGTTTTAAAGCAGACTCTTTGAAAGGTGCATATAAACCCAGTTTCCATAGCAATTGCAAGCATCAGTGATAATCCAGAGCTTCCAAGTTATAATATACAGGCTACCCTATTAAGGAGTTTCAAACTGCATTTCCATGAGACAACAGCTCAGTCACTGATAGATAAGGTCAGACCCCATCTTCAAACTTTAAATTAAATCAGGATAGATCAAAATGCAATGAAGGGAGGAGTATCCTTTTGGGAAACTGTGTTGTTGAAAAAATATGCTCTCTGTGGAGGCAAAACAGTTGCTTTTGTGGTTTGTAATGCCCAGATAAAAAATTCTAAAATAGATACAACTTCTTCTGGGTTGTTAATGGCATGTTGCCATTTTCTTACATTGTGAGTTTTTCCCATGGTGGTTCAGACTCTAAGAATGCGCATGTTCCTTTGCTCCAGGAAGAGAAGACGTGATTATTAATTTTTGCCAGATCTGGCATAGCACGAGTTGAGTTACAATTTATTCAATTATTTATTCATGTACTAAGTACCAAGACTCTGCATCTGCCTTCAAGGAGCTCCCAGTTTATGGGAGGGCTTAGCCATGTCCCCAGGCCTTTTCTGTATTGTACAAGAGTGCTTCACAGGGGCCCTTGATGGACATCGTCCAAGGTCTTTAAAAGTTTTCCCATGGAGTTGATTTTGAGGATAACACCTAGATGAGAAATAAAACTTAACCAAGTGAAGAGAGGTGGACCCACTTCGGTTGACATTTCAGATGTAGGTAAGAGACTATGTGGCTCCTTCAGGGGGCTGCAGAGTGTCCTATATGGGAGAATGCATGGGGTTACAGAGGTAAGAAAGGCTATGAAAGGATTCACATGCCACACAAAGGCAAAGGGAGCCACAGACATTTTTAAGCAGGAGAGTGACATGATCAGACTCATGTATTTGAAAGACCACTGTGGCTGTAGGGTAGGGCCTGGAATGGAACAAGGTGAGAAGGACAAAGCTGAAGACAGGAGCACAAATGTGTAACATGGGTTGCAAGAAGCTGATGATTGTAATGTTCAAGTGCTGAACCTCTCACAGCAAAGTCACACTCTGCTCTATGCCAGTGCCATGCAGTGTAGTCCCCAGACCAGATGCATCAGCAATCACCCAGAAACTGGTTAGAAATCCAAATTCTCATGTTGTATCCCAGACCTACTGACTCAGCACCTCTAGAACTGGGGCCCAGCATTCTGGGCTTTAAAGAGCTTCCCGAGGGATTCTTCTGGATGTTCAAGTTTAAGAACAACTACTTTACAATGCAACTTTTGAATTAACTGAGTTCAATTGTGGGACAGATCTCACTGTTCCTGTGTGTGTGTGTGTGTGTGTGTGTGTGTGTGTGTGTGTGTGTGATGTGTATACAATTTTGCAAAAATACATCAGATGGAATGTCAGCACTGTACACAATTTTGCAAAAATATATCACATGGAATGTCAGCACTGCACACAATTTTGCTGAGAAACATTCACAGGTATGCTTCCTGTGAGATCACAGCTATTCTCAATCTGTATCCACCTCTCCCCAAGCAACTATTTTTCTAGTCCCTCCTCCCCCTGCTGTATACTATGTTTTCTCTGCACTGATGTATTAAGCCACCCACAGAGTCCTGGGACTTTTCCATATTTCTAGCTTTGCTCAGGCTTTTCCTTTTGCCCAGAATATACATCTTCCTTTTTTTACTGCATGTCTCACTCAGTCTTCCACATTCAGTGTAAATCATCCTTCAAACTTCTGTCAGAATAGTGAGTGCTTGCCTTGGGGGAGGCAAAACAGTACAGTAATTGCAGTAATTAATGGTAAACAATTTGGAGTCAGAAAGATCTGGGTTTGAATCCAGAAGCTGCCATGTATTCGCTGAGTCACCTGAGGCAACACACTTCACCTCTTTGACCCAGTTTCCTCACAATCAAATGAAGATAATAATAACACCTTCCATTTCTGGTTGTTGAAATGATTAAATGAAAAGATGTTAGTAAAACACATAACTTTTAGTAATTATTCAGTAAATAGTAGCTATTATTATTCTTCTCATCTGCACACATTTTCTCTACATGTTACACTGATCATTTCTGTGATAATGCTAGACATTTCTGACTGTATCTCTCTTCTCCCACTGGACTGAGAACCTCTTGGAGATAGGAGCTGTGCCCATGTGTCTGACATCTTCCAGCACAGTGCCTCATATGCAACAGATGTTGTAGAGTGGAAATGAGAGGTTACGCTTCAGCATTTTTTCCTCCTGTCGAATTGTATTCTATAATTCACCTATGATTTACCTACTCAAATACAGCTTGTTCCCTGAGGCTCTTCAGGTTACATCTCCATGATCTGTGAGGGGCACAGGTGAAGACAAAGTGAAAAGATGACAGTCCCAAAGGGCGAGGCTTGAGTGGTAGCTGCTTCAAATAACCTTTTCTTTGAGGATGTCTTTGCTGTTTTCATCATTACTAAGTCTGAAAAGTAGGAGATGAAATGGGAGGAGAGCAAGTGAGATTTAGATGGAAAGCCAATCTCCATTTCAATTTTGAAATGTATTGAAACTTCTAGGACATAGTCAACTTTACGAAAGAAAGGAGTTAATTTCGTTTCATGAATCCAGGCCACAGGTAAGAACCATATTCAGTTTTTTATAGTAACACATAACACTATATTTGCAGAGTGTTTCTGATTTTTTTCATTCTGAACTCCCTTTATTAATTACTATTGACTTTCATAGCAACATAAAACTTATAAAGTTGAAAAAGTCCTTAAAGATTCTTTAGTCCAACTGCTTCCCCTTACAGGCAAGATTCTGTCTCATTAGCAGCAGAAACAAAATTATCACCTACAGCTTATGAAGTGGAAGGGAGGCTATGTTTGCATATAGCCACAAGATCTCTCCCTTTGTATACAGGGAAACTAGACTGAAAACAGACTACAATGTATTTTCAAGTGGATTTGGGGACTATTCTTTAAAAAAAAAAAAAAAAAACTCAGAAAAGCCTTCTAGGAGAGTATGTCCTTTCTTAGAAAGCCTGACCTCAGACCAGCACCCGACGCCCTCGCTGGCTGGTAATTTATCTTTTCGAACTGCATGGAGAGCACCTTGCTCCCCTGGGAGCACCTGGGTATAAAGCAATGCAGTGGAATCAGAAAGATCAGTGGCACACCTGGAACAGTTCACCACCCCTGAACTACTCATCTTCCCTGAGTGACAGAAGAGCAGATACTCATGGTCCCCTCACTGCCTCTGTTCCCTCAGCTTCCTCATTGTGAGATGCAAAACTATCTATGTCATAAGGTTGGTGTAAGAACTTCATAAAGTTGCACGTGGAGAGAACTTAGAACAGCACTAGGCACGTGGTAAGCTGTTAACACTGGCTATATCTGACATTCTTCTTGTTATTGTTAGCTCTGTCTTGGAGCTTTCCATGGGGCTGTAGCATCTATCAAACCCAGCTGGGTCTCTGCTTTTTAACCTGGTATTAAACAAGGGCAAACTCTGCTGCTCACAGATAGGCAGGATGCATGACAGGGGGCAGTGTGTTCTTTAAATCACAAGCCAGGCTTTATGTTTGAACTAAAACTGAGCTGCACCAAAATTAGACCTTGTAGTGAACGCCATCCAGATCCCCCTTTAGAATTACAGCTGCTGAAAGTACCCTCGGCACATGGCCCTCAGCTGTCAGCCATCCTCCCCGCCAAGATTGCCTCAGCTAATGAAAAACACTTGACTCTAGATCATGCCCCCTTTCTGGGGTGACCCGAACTCAATGACTGATCAATGTGGGAGCTTAAGGGGTCTGCCTGCCCATTTGGGCCCAACTTAGGACAACTCTGAAAGGCCAGTGGAGCTGGCTGGGATCTCCCGTTGAGACTTTATCACAGCTTGTCTTTTCCCTCTGCCAGTCTTTCCCCTCCCTGCCACTGGTGTTACTCCCAAGAGTTCCTTCTAATAACCTCTTGTATGCTAATCTCCAACCCAGAGTCGGCTTCCCAGGGAAACCAACCTGCAAGGAACATCTAGGAACAAAATACTAAAGTGGATATGAACTAATGTCAAACTCAAACCTCTGTGGCCAATCCAGAGCTGCCAGCTCTTTCTTAGCAGAACAGTTTACGAAGCTGGTACCAGAGGGTAGTTAACAGCAAGAAATAAACACCCACCTTAACCACTGCCACACTGAGATGTTGTTTTGTCAGGTCCTGCCCCCAACTGTTAATATGGGACCTGGGAAGAGCCAAGGCTGCCTTTGCCTAGTCAGCCCTGTTTGAGCTCTAATCAGTCTTTTGTCTAGGTCCTACAGGACCCCAAATCTTTTTTTAAATCAAGAATGTATTAGGATTTATAGTCCACTAGTTTATCAGAATCTGATCACTAGGGACTCTCAGCATAGGCACTGATTGGTGACAATCTCAAGTCCAACTGACATCAAATAATATCAGCTACATGCTTAAAAATTCATCCATTCAACCAACACACCTAAAAATGTGGACAACCACACCATCCGTTAGAAAATACATGAAAGTTATCATCATGAGATGGAAGCTATTTTGTGTTAACTTTAAAATCACTGGAAGTTTATCATTGTTTGAATGTTATGCTGTATATAGTTTTCGTATATCAACTCCAAGACTCTAGACTGTGCTGTTCTGGTGCCTTGTGATAAGAAAGAAAAAAATCATTCTAATTTTTTGTCTATCTTTTCTATTGCTAAAAATTATCTTATCTCTGTGACACTGGATTTTGAAAAAATATGATACTGAAGAATAAAACTAATGTGTGCATACTATTTAGCATTACTTATTTTTATGCAATATCATTAATATCTCTGACATATCCAAACCTTTTCATATCTCATCTATTTTCTTCCTGCCATAAACAAAACTTCCTTTCCCTGGAAGGCTTTGATTTCACAGCTTTGGAGCTTTGGAAATAATGTGTGGGAACACTCTGGAGTATGTAAGCATTATGGAAGCAGAGGGGGAAAAATGAAAAAAGAAAAACAACAAAGCAAAGATATTCTAGACTCTATATCCTCAAATCTCATCTCAGGATCAGAAATGAGAGTAACTACTAGTGGAAAACAACGTATGTATTGACAAGTTCTTGACCACTTGGACCTCTAATTGTTTTTTTGTTTGTTTGTTTGTTTTTATTTTTACTTCCTATGCATTGATGTGTTTATAGTTCAACTCATCTGAGATCCAAAGAAAAGTAGTGGTACAAACTTTCCTGAAAAGTACACACAGTGACAATCTCACTTTTGTAAATTAACTGTCTCTAGAAGGCCCACAAATACAGAAGTGAGTACATAGATTTAGTATTGTCTCTTATGCCTCTTTTTTAAAAGTAACTTTAATCAAGCTTGAAATTTTACATAAATTCTGTTTATACTGCAATGGGAATGCAAAAATGAATGATCTGGTCCACATTCTCAAGGAGCTTCATTAATTGGGGCAAATGTTTGCTTAATAACTGTGATACTGCCAGGCTCAGTGGCTCAGTCTGTAATCCCAGCACTTTGCGAGGCCGAGGCAGGTGGATTGCCTGAGCCCGCGGGTTCAAGATCAGCCTGGACAACTTGGTGAGACCTCATCTCTACAATAAAAAAAAATTAGCCAGGCATGTTTGCGTGTGTCTGTGGTTTCAGCTACTTCGAAGGCTTGGGGCAGAAGGGTCGCTGGAGCCCAGTAGGTCAACGCTGGGGTGGCCGTGAGTGTGCCACTGCACTCCAGCCCGGGCGACGGGATGAGACTCCAACTCAAAACAAAAACAAAAACAAAAAGCAAAAACAAAAACAAACAAACAAAAAAACTGTGATACATTGTGGCAGAGATTCAAGAGGTTAAGGTTAAGGAAACACAGATAAAATATATTGGGTGTCCATTTAAAAAAAGACACCCCCCACTTCTAACCATAGAATTTGCTCAGCACCATGTCTTTGGTTAGTGTTTAAAGAGAGGAAAAAGCATTTTAAAATCATCTCCACCTTGAGTAGTCTTTGCAAGATCTTTAACCTTCTTATGCATGTTGAAATGATATGATGTACTGGAAATAATGTGAATTTGGATTCAAAACACATGAATTTGTATCCAGCATCTATTTCTAATTAACTGAGTCTAAGAGTGACTTGATTGATGCCACGTGGTTTTATCATGTCAAATGGAATGAGACAATGATAAAGAAAATAATAGTAATTGTTATAAGAAGAACAATATCTAATATTTCTTGAACACTTATTATGTGCCAGGCCTTATTCTAAGTATTTATGGGTATTATAAGTTCTTATAATTATCCTTTCAGGGAGTTACTATTATTATCTTAAGTGCACAGGTAAAAAAATCGAATACAAAAGTTAAGTAGTTTACAGAAGATTAAGATAGTTTTCAGCAAGCTAAGTAGCCACTCCAGGATTGGAAACAAAACAGTCTGTCTTCACCATGATGGAACAGCTAGTATAATCTGATATAGCTACCTTAAAGACCAATAATAATGCTCAGCTGTGATACATGTGAATATTTTGTAAACTATAAACTTTGTAAACATGTGCACACAGATTTTAACTGTGCAGTATGAGTAGTTTAATAACAATTAACATTTGCATACAATTGTTAAATTTGCATCGTGTATAATTTAGTTATAGTGTATGCCAACCAGCATTTTAATATTTGGAATACCAAGGGAACTTCTAGGAACAGAATTTGAAAGATGGAACTACTACATAAAAATTAGCATAAATAGCCTGACTCCCTTCTATAATTCTCTTTGCTGTGAAGCAAACTTCAGTAGAATGAAGTTTATCTAAAATTCATTCAGGCTCCTTCAGAATGGCAGACTTTACTTTTTTCCAAACCACACTGAAATGACAGTAAAGAAATATAAAAGGGAATACATCTATAACAGAACTAAAAGGGGGATAAAGGGCCAAGGGTTGATCAGAGATTTAAACAAATATCTGAAAGACTGAGAGCATAAGGGTTTGTTTTGACAGATGCAATAGTGGTGGATGCCACTGCTCACAACACAGAAGAAAGCAGAAGGGGACGAGGCAGCTGCACAGCCTCTAAACCTGGAGGGATTCTGAGCTAGGAATTATCAGGTACAAAGAGATGGAGTGGGAAGTGAGGTGAAACTCAGAATGACTAATGGAAATACTATCGCAGAAACAGCTACGACAGGTATGCCACCCCAACACCTCCATGAGGAGAGACTGCCTCTATTTTCCAGCAGAAGCATTACTCTAAAAGAAATTGAACAATCTTGTGTGGCTCTTAGGTACCCCATAGTAAAGGACTCTCTGTCTTTACAGTAGAGGAGAGAGTCAACCTGCCTCCATTATTTCTGTCCCTTCACCCTCCAAAAAAAAGCTCCCTCATAAATGATATGTCTTCCCTTTCAGGCAGAGAAAAAGACTGACACAGCACCAGAGGAAATCAATACCAATTTCTTTTTTAAAAAAACAACCTGTTCTTACATTTCTAAGTTCAAATGTACAAGATAGGATTACAAGGCATTTGAGGAAATGGACAACTCACAATAGAGGAACTCAATGTAATAATTTTTAAAAATACCTCAGAGAAAAAAGAGATAATTTAAGAAATGGAAAATAGTTTAAAAAACAGTGCTATTTAAAATCTTCAGAGATAGTCAAGAAAATATTGCATACATAAAACAAGCATAGCATGTTATGAAATGGAACATGCAAAGAAAAAAATTGTCTTGAAAATAAAAAATAGTTGATGAGAGAGAAAATACAAAAAAAAAAGAGATATGAAAGATCACATCCATGAGGTTGAATGTCTATCTAATTAGAGCTCTAGAAAGATGGAGCAAGAAATTTGAGAGAAGGAAATAAAGAAATAATAGAAGAAAACTTGCCAGAGTTTCATAAAAGTATATCTTCAATTTTAAAGAGCCCGGTAAATGTCCAGCAGAATAAGCACAGAAAAGCTCACCCTATGTCACGTAACTAAAATTTCATAGTAACGGTTATAAAAGCATGATCCTAAAAACTTCTTAGGGGTGAAAGGTCAATGAAGTATGGAAAAAGAAATCATATTAATTATATAACATTATAAACATTAAGTGCTAGAAGACAATGGGGGTAATATCTCAAAGCTCTGAAGAAACCTTTTAAAACATAATATTATATACCCAGCAAACTTATTAATCAGATCTAGAAGCCAAATAAAGACATTTTTAGGCAGACTGAGGAAGTTTAATATACATGCGTACTTCTGAAAAAAATAAAAGTTACTTAAGGATGTGTTTTATGAAAACCAAAAATAGAAAGAATCCAATAATAAGAAAATGAGGAGAACTTGAGGGCCAAGAAACTGTGCAATGAAAAGAAGTTCCAGGATGACGATTCTATAGCAAATCTCAAAGGTAGCAGGTCAGTATTAAGCACAGAGCTATTCTTCATAGGGCTCTATGAAGAATTTCCTTAAGCATGTGGATTAATTTTGACAAAATATATGATTTGGAAGTGATTGGTCTTGGTGACTAGGTGAAAACATATGCCTCATTTATCAACAAAGAAAAAAAAAGATAGGCAATTAAAAAGCCCAAACCAGGAAAAAAAACCCCAAAAGATCTAAGAGAACATGGTCAAAGTAAGAAAGCTGAATGAAATGTGATATAATTTTCACCAAGTGAGATAGAGAAGGAAACAAGGACAGGAGATTTGAGGGTTTTTGGCAGGAAGGGAAGAGCTGTGAAATAGTGTTCTAACAAGTGTTAGTGCATTCTCTTTTATCTACAATACTAGGAACTAAATGTCCACTAAATAGAAATAGACTGTTACTAACGATATCTCATAGAAAGTGACAGTTTTTCAAAGAAGTGGCATATAATAAAATGCACTTAACACTGAAGCCACTTTGAATACAATTTAGTCTTTGGTGATGCAGAAGAAATGCTAAGATAATGCTTTGATCAAAGGTCATGATTGTGACTGTCTTGTCCTGAATAGCCATGGAAGTATTGAGGAGGGTAAAAAGCAGGAAAGGGGTATTCTTTTTTTATGATGCATACACACACACTCACACACGCATGCATGTACCCCAAAGATACTGAGAAACAGCATTTGAGACTATCAGCGTCTTCAAAACAATGACTAGAGCGCTGAATGCATACACATGTTCTCTATGGGCAGTGTACAGGTAGAAATTGCACTCTAAGATATTCAACTTATAAATTCATCAGTGGCAGGAAGAATGGGAGCTGTATTTCAACCCACCTCACCCATCTCATCAATATTCTACCCCAATCTCCTACTCACCTTTTCTCAGTTAGTACAGATTTTTTTGTTTCAAAAGATATCACATGGAGCACTAGAATGGCACAGAAGGGCGTCAGGAGCCCAAATTTTAGAGCAATCACGGGTTCATCTAACCCATTCATCTCCACTATCTCGTTCTTAACTGCAGTGGTTTCTCTCTTATCTGTTTTGTCTATTACACTTCCTGGTCAGATTGCATTTGAAGAAAGAGTTTGCTTCTGGGGGGAAATCAATTGTCACAAAATAACTACTAAATCATGAGTTATTAGATTGTGAGTTATTAGATTGTGAGTCTCCCATACTGACATTTATGATACCTTGATTGACAGTAGAGCAGTGTCTCTGCTGCCATTGGCTTTTAAATAACATGGAACAACCCAGTTCCATAAATACCCAGTCAACCCCAGCAGCCTTCTGTACTGCGTACTAGTCAGTGTTACCTTTCCTTGCCCACTGGGATCGTCTCTTCCTTGATTTTCTCCTCTAGCACATCCCACCTTTGCCCCACACACTGGTCTCAGGATGCACCTTGGATACCCTTGCTATGACATCGCTACAACACCCAAATTTCTGTTTTGTCTGCCCCACAGCTTGGTGTAACTCCAGGTAGGAGTTTCCCCTATCAACCACAGACCAACTTTAGATCAAACACAGAACCGAGCTCCCTCTGAAAACTCAGTTCATATGGACACGGGAGCTCTGTATGGTAAACTTCTGCCTGACATTGCTTGAGCCTCGGCAAGTCGTGCCTGCTGAGCATCCTCGAGGGGCTGCGGGTACGCCCACACGATTGCATTCCCTGAAAGGCAAACTCTGCCCTACTTATTCTATGACTCACTCGGCGCCTGTTCTCTCTTGGAATTAACCCAAGGAAAAGAGTCCTCTCAGCAAAACAAAGTTTGCCTGCTTCCTTGTGTGTGGCCTGCTTATTTTATTTTTTAGAGCTTTATTTTAGAAGCATAGAGCAGCCCGAGGGCCCTTTTACTCCATTTTGTTTTGTGTCTTCTTAAAATTGTATCTTGGCTAGAGCTACTCTTTCTCCCTTGGTGGTTTTATAACTCACAAGGTGAACCGTGATACCCTGAAAGATCAACAGGAATACCCTCAGGGTAAGTAAGACGAATATCATATATAATAAACATGCTTCCCAGAACTGTAACAGAAGCCTCGGGAAGGACAAGCATTCTATCATGGTTGTGGACAAATGGGAGTAAGAGGGACAGAAGTCTGAATACTTCAGGGTAACCTCAGGGCAAAGTTTACACCTAATAGATACTTGGTGGTGAAGGAGAAGGTATTTTTGAAAAATGCCATGAGTTTGAGAATGAGATGACAGGCAGAATATGTCCTCATTCCTCTGAATGTCCCATTATTCTAACCTTATGCTAGTTCCATGCCAAATTCTAAATATTTGATTTTACAAGTCTTATCCTGGGTTACCTAGGAAACAGTTTGAGGCAAAAAGCTTACATGCTGAACTTTATTGGAGAGAGCAAATCCCAAAAAGCAGGAATGAGGGAAAAGGAATGCCAAAGTAAGGAAGGCAGGAGAAAAATATTAGAGGGTATGTTTTTAAGCTAGCTGGCACCTTGTAACAAGTGTAGGCAATTGCTCGGTCTTATGAGACATCTTCTGAAAGGCTGTCAGAACTATTACATCTCAGAACAGTCCATCATGGTGGAAGAAAAACTAATTTATCCTCTGGCTCCCATCTGTCCTCCACCTTTCATTAGTCCAGTTTGCTTTATAGGATATTAATCTCCTGCAATGAACGATGTGCTATGTAGGACCTAGGCACTCCTTCCCCAGTTTGCCAGGAATGTTGAGTCCTGATGGCTCATAGTGATCCCTCTCAGGAAATTGCCCTAGGTCAGAGGTCAGCAAAATTTTACTTGTAATTTTTATTCATAAAGAGATAGTCACTATTTTATATTGTGCAGGCAATTCACTCTGTACTACTCAAGTTTGCCATTGCAGTTTGAAAGCACCAGATGATAGTTGAATAAGTGTGGTTGTGTTCCAATTACATTGTATTTACAAAAAGAGGGGTCGGGCAGTATATGGCTTACAGGCCAATCCCTGTTCTAGGCTGAAGGGAACTGCTTTGCCTGAGGTCATGCCCCTCCCAAAGGATAGCCCATTTCCAAAGACTGATTAATGAAGGATGAGTGAACAAAGGCTCATCCCATTGCCTTAATTCAAGACATCTCTGAAGGGCCATTTCAGTCCCAGAGCTCCCCGTGGTCAAAATCTTTGCTGTGATTATGTTGAAATTCAAACTTTCTCTATGCAAGAAGGCTTTCCCTGGCAAGCTGGCTGTTGTTTAGATGGAGCTCCCTGATAAACTTCCTGCATGCAAATGTCCTTCTCAGTGTCTGTTTCCTCCAGAATCCAACCTAAGACACTCCCAACAACACAGGGATTGCTCTTATTAGCTATTGGAGAAGCCATAGCCCATGGGTCCACCCCATCCAGGGCACAAATGGGTTGGTCTTTCTTTACTAGCTCATCTCTGACAGTGGACAGGGCAGCAGCAGTGACCTATCTGGTTCCGTTATGACAGGGATAAGGAAAGTCGTTGCTAAGGTCATTCCAAGTATAAAGCAAGGAAAAGGCAAAGCTCAGGCAGGGAACATAAGCTGGATCTAGTACACAGAATGTCAACGGGGAGAAATACACAGTTCTAACTTTTCAATTTTCTCATATCACTCTCTTTTCTCTTCTTGTTAAAAACGACAATAACAACAAAAACAAAGTGACCATTTTTCTCTCTTTCCTTCTATTCTTTGTTCTCTCTTCCTTTCCCTTCCCTTTCCTTTCCTTTACTTTCCTTCCTCTCCTCTCATCCCCTAGCAGTATTATGGTTTAAGTAATAATAGACTTGAAGGAAAAGGGGATACTTTTAGAGAAAATTAAAATTAGATATAACCTTCAAGGATAAATAAAAGAGGTACTTCTGATTGCACTATTTACTAGCTGTCTGACTTTATGAGGGTCAGTAACCTCAACTATAACATGGAGACAGTAATAACTGCTTTGCCTGCCCATTTCACAGAAAATTGTGCCAAATTATAGAACATATATTAACGTACTATGCATGCGTGTTTCATGTATACAGCTGTGCACATGTTAAGCGTATTAAAAATAAAAGACTTTCCGTGAGCCATGTCACCCACCCAAAGTATACCCTTCTTGACCTCACTAATCTATCTCTAATGGTGTGTGTATGTGTGTGTGTCTCTAAAACAGTTAAAAATCAGACCCTGAAAGAAGTATCAGCAAGCGTCAGGACTTCTCACTGAGGGCAATTTGGTCCCATAAGGCTTCTAGTCAAGGCTGCTAAATACACGTGGCTTGAGCTGTCAAACAGTGCAATTATTGCTCAATCACTCTTAGGTTCTTCTTGGGTACAGAGCACTAGGATAAAACACACTGAACCCTTTGGGTCCTGGGGACTTCCTAGAGGTAGAAGCAGACAACAGCTGATAATTCTGCTAATTGTTTGTATCTTCAGCAGCACAGAGGGGGTTGGGTTCTTGAAGATTGTTTTAAGAAGTTTGGCTTAAATATGTACTTTGTTAAAGTTCATACTGGCCCTAAACATCAAAGGCAATTTCAAGATCCTACTTAAAAGAGGGGAGAATCAAGATTGGAAAGTGAGATGAGGGGCAGGGACACCGTTTTGCATGAAACTAACACTCAACTACTTTTTTTTCCCCATCACAATCTTTCTGAAATGGTGTTTTTAAAACGTGCCTTGTCTTTAATGTTCTGTCCCAGCACAAGGAACCTGAGAAATTGCAAGAAATTACTGGTGTCTCAGTTTAGATTCATTCAGAAACAGATCCTGAGACAAAAGTCTCAGTGCAAGTAGTTCATTTGGAAGGTGATCCCAGGAAACACCAGTACAATAGTGAGGGAGGAGAAACAGTGAGGGAGGGCAGGCAGCCAACCAAGGTTATGTTATCAATCTGTAGCTTGATATCACTGTAGGCAACTGGAGAGCAATCCCTCTGTGGTACTCTAGGGAGACAGTATAGGACACTCTCTTGGCCAAGGGGCAAGAGAGTTAGGGTATTTATTCACCAGATCCCATCAGGCATTGTTTAAGAACTCCTCCCAGGGGGTGTTTATTCTCTTTTGCTTCCAACCCATGGTGGGCATGGGCAGAGCAATTTCCTGCCAAGAGAGAAGGCTTCAAACATAGATATACAGTAACTAGCAGTTGGAAGTCAGGCCAGGGTGCTCCAAGGGGAATATAAAGGAGATATCAATAGCATCTGCTACAACTATAGTATTGGACAGACTCTAAGATGGTTGCAAATTATCCCCACCTCCTGATCACATCTTTGTGTGATCCCCTCCACTTGAGTGTGGCAGGGATATGTGACTTTTGCCAACCAATAGTGTATGGCAAGGGTGATGGGATAGCACTTCCCCAATTAGGCTACATACAGTTGTGACTGACATCCTAGTATTTTCTCTCCTTTCCTGGTTTTGATAAAATTAAGCCACCATGTTAACAAGGAACTGAGGGCGTCCTCTTGCCAACATTCTCCAAGGAGCTGAATCCTGCCACAACCACATGTACTTGGAAGCAAATTCTTCCATGACCAAGCCTCAGATGAGACTCCAGTTCTGGCCAACATCCAAACCTCATGAGACACCCTGACACACAGAACCCAGTTAAGTCATGCTGGATTCCTGACTCGCCGAATCTATGAGATATTGTGTGTGTGTTGTTTGAAGCTGTTAAGCTTGTGGCAATATTGTTACACAGAAATAGATAACTAATATAGCATCCTAGGAGAAGGCATGGCCAAGAGGGTTGGTTAAGGAACAGGATGAACCTCTGGTAGGTGTTAGGAATAATGAGTGTAAGATAAAAAGGATGTGGAGAATGGAACAGACTGGAGATCAGGTATACATATGATTCCTTTGGGCAGCAGAAAGGGTCTTGAAATGACACTTTAAAGATATTTTTAGGAAATTATGATTAGAAATGTCAGTAACAAGAATGTTCAGTGAGAATGTGTGATTCATGTGTTAGTGCCTATTAGACAACGAAAAAGAAGCATGTTCACACAAAGCTTTGCACATACTCGAACTGCCACAAATGGTTTTGAGTTGCCCGTATTCACTTGTACGTTGTTGTATGCTTGGGATAATGATGTGGATGGGCTGGGGGTTAAGTGAAGGAGTTAAGAAAAGCCGCTGGGCTCGGTGGCTCAGCCTGTAATCCCGCGCCTTGGGAGGCTGAGGTGAATGGATTGCCTGAGCCCGCGGGTTCGAGACCCGCCTGGGCAATTTGGTGAGGCCTCATCTCTCTAATAAATCAAAAAATTAGCCGGGCGTGGTCGCGCGCACTTGTAGTCCCAGCTACTTGGAAGGCTGAGGCGGAAGGATCGCCGGAGCCCAGCAGGTCGAGGTTGCGGTGGCCGGAGCGGCCACTGCACTCCAGTCTGGGCGACGGAGTGAGACTCCAACTCAAAAAAAGAAAAGAAAAGCCCATACCCTCTATGAGATACACTGAGAAAGAGGAAGTACAGCAGTAAAGGTTATAATCACCCTTTGGTATTTGTGAGGAATTGGTTTCAGAACCTCCTTGGATACCAAAACCCATAGATGCTCAAGTCCCTGATATAAAATGGCATAGTATTTGCATATAACCTATGCACATCCTGCCAGAAACTTTAACTCATCATTAGATTACGTACAACTTACTATGTAAATTTTATGTAAATAGTTGTTATACTGTATTGTTTTTGTATTTGTATTGTTTTTACTGTTGTATTTTAATGTTTATTTTTTCCAAATATTTTTGATCCATAGTTGGTTGAATCTGAGGACACATAACCCACGGATATGGAGGGCTGAATATACTCTATGTTTGCTATTTGTCCCAGGCAGACTCATGAAGAAAGAGAAGACAAGAGACTCCTCCTGGACTCATGGGACCCAACATTACAGCCCTAAAAGAAGATAATATGATAATTTCAATTCTTATTATTACTTTTTGCTTTTGATGTAGTAGTACGATAATATACACACTCTGAGTGGCAGAAAGATGTGGTATAATGGTCAGAACCATGAGGGAATATTGTTTTACTAAGGCTGTTTTTTTTTTTATTTCTTTAGCCGCAGAATCCAGTAGCAATAGATATTTTGTGTGTTCAGGAGAGAGAAAGGAGAATTTCCCCATCTGTAATCCATACTTTCTACATATAAACTGAAGTATCCTCTTTTCCCTTTTCTCTGTCATTTTGTGATGGTTGGATTTCCTACTCACATTTCTGAGGCTTAAGCTTCAATATTGTTATTGTTTTGTAGCTAAATGAAAGATTTTAGGACTGCTGTATATGGTATTCGTGGTTAATGAAGGGATAGAGGCTGAGCAGAGGGGAAGAGTTCTAAACCCCAGAATACAGTGTTTTATTTCCACTTCTAAGATTGAAGCTAGAAGAGCCTATTTATAAAATACCTTTAAGATTATAGAGTTCCTGGGCCTTCTCGAATAATAATCAAAGAAATAGCTCAAAAAAAAAGAGAGACCTTAGCAAACATTTGAACTACTGAACTAGCACCATCAAAACACTTTGGGATAGAACAATTGGTGGGAAAATCACCCCCAGAACAATTGATTTTTTGGTGCATTCAACAACTACTTAATAGTCACACCCATCAGCTTAAGGGGGGAAATATACACTACCATATAAACTTCTGAATGTGCTTTACAATAGCTACAGTTTCAAAGAAATGAGACCTTATTTACAAGATGAATTCTTAAAGCTGCTGCAATTTTTGAGTAACATTAATAGGCAGGGGAGGAGCTGATTTCTGTAATAGTGTGCTTTAGCTTTTTGTAAAAATGCTACTCAACAGCCCACATCCTGTTTCTTGTTCCATATAATTTTTGCTGCCCAAGGTTGAGTGCAGGAAGACAGAGGGAATTTGAAAGATGAAACACAAAGATAAAATCACAGAGCACCCCAGCAAGCAGGATTCCCTCCTGACAATCTCACTAACCAACAATCTTCTTAAGCAACATTGTTTTTTAAATTTGGGCAATGTACAAAAATGTCTTTTAAAGGGGGAAAGAAAGACCTCAAGTGTTATCTTTATTACTTTTATTGTGTTCTATGAATATGTAGGAATATAACACCAGGTATAATCAATTGCTTATTGTATTGTCACTATACAAGCATAAATCAAAAATAGGTTTCCAAACGAAAAATAAGAAAAATTACAAAGGAGAGTCCCCAGCAGGAGACTTGTAAAGCACATACTCCTTGTAGAACTGTGGATGCAGGACCACGACTGGGACCCTAGAACTGGCAGCATGCAACACTTACCTGGAAAAGCTTTAGGAACTGGAAGCCATGTAGGCTTCATCCAGCAAAGGCATAGGGAAAGGGCTACCTGAGGCCTTGGGAGCCCAGTCCCCAGAGGCTGCACATGAAGTCAAAAGAGATTATTCTTCAGACTTTAAGATTTAAAGTCTGCCCTGCTAAATTTTGGACTTGCTTGGGGCCTTTTACTTCCTTCTTTTTGCCTATTTCTCTCTTTTGGAATTTAAATGTTTGTCTTACTCTTGTACCACTATTGTATCTTGAAAGAGGATAATTAGCTTTAATTTCACAGGCTCACAGATGAGGCTCTGGACTTTGGAATGAGTTAAGACGTGAGGCTATGGGGATGGAGTGAATGCATTTGTAAATGAGAAGGAGATGAGTTTTGGGGGGCTAGAGGTGGAATTCTATGGTTTGAATATTTGTCCCCTTAAAAATCCATGTTGAAATTTAAACCTCAATGTGTCAATATTGAGAGGTGGATTTTTAAGAGGTGATTGAGTTGTTAGGGCTCTGCCCTCATGAACGGATTAGTTCATTCATGGATTAGTGGATTAATGTGTGAATGGATTAATGGCCTATCACCGGCGTAGGACGGGTGCCTTTATAAGAAGAGGAAGAGAGATCTGAACTAGCACACTCAGCCCTTTCACTGCGTGATGTCCTGTGCTACCTTGGGACCCTGCAGAAAGTTCTCCCCAGCAAGAAGTCTCTTAACAGATGCAGTCCCTTGACCTGAGACTTCTCAGCCTCCGTAACTCTAAGAAATAAATTTCTTTTCTTTATAAATTACACAAAAAGAAAAACTACAAAGTACAAAATACAAATTAATAGCATTAATGTGACAGATAAGGTGTACGTGATAAAGGCAAACTAGTTCTCACAGTGTTTATTTTCATTTATTCATGTGTTTGTTTATTCATTTGACTCACATTAGTAGGGCACCAGTGGCACTTTTCTGGGTGCTACAGATACAACTGCGAGAAAAATAAAATTGCTTTGTCTTCATGAAGCTTCAATTCTAGTGTGAGAAGAAATATAATAAACCAAATGCATGAGGGAAATATATAGTGTGTCATATGACAATGAGTACTAAGGAGAAAAATTTAAGAAAGGGAAGATAAATGTTTGGGAAAAGAGAGTTGTAATTTATAATATATAAAAAGCCTCATGGAAAAGGTGGAATTTGTGTAAAAACTTGAAGCAAGTAAAAGTGTATTTGATTATTGCTGTGTGGAAGAGGGATGAGTATTCTAGACAGAGGTAACAGTGGGTTACAAAGATTCTGTGGCAGGAATGATGCTGGTTTTGAGTGGTTCTGCTAGAAGACATGTTCTTCTGAGTTCAACAAACTTTTGCAACCATATGCCATATGACAACTCCGTCCCTCCATCACTTTTCTCTTTTTCAAACGACTGTTAAACCGCTGCTCTTGCTGTGTTGGTTGTTAGTTCACTTGTCTTTCACCAGAGGTTAACCATATCTTTTACATATTATAACCACTACATTTTTAAAAATTAGGCAGTCACAGTAAAGTGATATTATTTAACAGTAATATGATAGTGAACCTAATTACACACATGCAGACATTGAAATATAGTGACAGATTTAGGGTTAATTGGTCAAAGGTATTATATAAATTATGTTTAATTGAATATATTTATATTACTATCAAAATCTAAATACGAAATTCATATATTTTCATACAACACTTGCAGGTGTCTGAGCATAAGTTCATGGTGCTTCTGTGACCTGAAAAACCACAGGGAGGGGCCGGGCTCAGTGGTTTAGCCTGTAATCCCAGCACTTTGGGAGGCCGAGACGAGTGGATTGCCTGAGCCCATGGGGTTGAGACCAGCTCGGGCAACTTGGCGAGACCTCGTCTCTACAATAAATAAAAAAAAATTAGCCAGGCGTGGTAGTGCACACCTGTAGTTCTGACTACATGGAAGGCTGAGGCAGAAGGATCGCTGGAGCCCAGCAGGGCGACGCTGGGGTTACCATGTGTGTGCCACTGCATTCCACCCCGGGCAACAGAGGAATACTCCAACTCAAAACATAAAATAAAATGAAATAAAATAAACGAGGAACCCCTTTCAAACAAGGCTTCAAACTTACTGGTTGGTTCAAGGTCACCAGTTACACTAGAGTGTATGGAAATACAAGATTTTTTCACTATGTCCCTTGTGATGTGGGTGAATCTGACTCAACACATGGTTGGTGTATTTACAGGATTTGTGGCTAGAAAATAAATTTTAAAAAAGCAATCTCAGTATTTTTTTGTCATTTCCACCTATGAGGTATACTTCTGTGATTTAGACCATGTGCAGCCCAAATTTTCTGCCCACAATTATCTGGGCAAGAAACAGCTTTGTTGATTTTGCAGTACAGTGAGGAGATTAGAAAGTAGTTTAGGCAAAGCAGCATCTGCACCAAATACTGCACCTCCAATCCACGACTCAGACAGAATGAAGAGCCTGAAAGCACATCTTGTAAAGCTGCCCCACTAGTCACGTGGCAACACTGGCCTCAGGGCTGAGGGGGGAGTGGCCTGTAGAGTAATGAAAACTCTTTGTCCATGTCTTAGGAGGCTGCACTGGTCTGGATGGCAGTTCCGAGAAAGTTCTTTTCCAAAAAGCGTAACATAAAAGAGGTAAATAGGACATCACCATTAGAAATGAATGTAGCTGGCAATATCTGTTACAATAACTGGTGCATATCTGTGACATTTAAGATGAAATTGGGAGAACTCCAAGATATTTTCAGAAGGAATTGAACATAGCAGAAAAAAAAAATAAGAAAAAAATTCTTACTGTGAGATGGTCTGGGAAAGTGGATATATATTTTTGACCAAAGTTTCTTAGTTAACCTCACATGGAAAAGTAGATTATTTTGATAGGTTGTCCTGACTAAACTGGATTGGGTGGATCTGCATTAAGGCATCTTTCTCATTAGACAACCAGCCTAGTCCTAGGATATAATCTTGACATGATAATGTGATAATATTACTACTTCCTAAAATAGCATACATTTCACATGTACAAAAGTCTTGTCTCCTTTATCCATACCACCTGCTTAGACCCTTACCATTATCACCACTACTTTCCTTTCATTCTCAGTCCCTCCTCCCTCCACCATATATACAAATGCATATTTAAGAGAGAGAATTGTCTTGGATCCCATAGAATTAACATACTGTTTGTTCAGCATTAAAGAGTGAGAAATGGAGATCTCACATATAAGATCTCACATCTGTACTTTCATGAAATATCAGGACACACATGGCTTTAGCAGATGATATTACAAAGGTGTATAGCATAGGGGTGAGGAGCAGAGGGACTTGGGATGCAGACTGCCTTGGTTGAAATTCCAGCTCCACTACTCACCAGCTATGTGAGTTAATTAACCTTCTGTATTCCTTAGTTTTCTTATCAGTAAAATGGGTTTAATAATTTTACCTGACTCATATGACTTTGAGAATGAAATGAATTACTATTCATTAAACACTTAGAACAGCACCCAGCATATAATAAGCATTATATAACTAAATGAATTGAAATAAATGAGGCTTATCTTAGAAAAAATAGTAAGTGGATTATTACAAATTGTTAAGACATGACAATAAAGGTATTCATAAAATTTTCTATCCCTGAAATAATAGCAAATTCTTCCTTGTTCAATTTGTATGAGATTTCTGTTATGCAGATGACATTGTTTTCTGAGTAGAATGCAATCAATGTCTCAGAACTATCTGGCATTTTTTCCCCCTAAGATGAAACATGAGTTGTAGGAAAAAGTATTATGTATTCATAAAAATGCACTGATAGGACGAGAAATCAACAACTGCTTGACATTCATGGAATGTCTTTTTCAGTGTATTATGAAGCAGTTCAGGAATAGGTACTGTTTGTAGAATAAAAACTCGGTAGACTTTAAGAACAGGAAAGACCCGACTGTCCTTAATGGTTGCAGGAATGCTTACTTTATATATTATAAGCACTGTATGGATGTGTGGTATGCTGCTAAGATGCTACCTTCAGGATTCAAGCATTCATTCCCTCAGTTTTTGAGAGTATTAGCAGCAGACAGCCTTCAGCTGTTAGCCCTTCCTAGAAATTGCCTTCTCCTGAAGTGATCTGCCTCTTTCGAAGTCATGCCTCCTTCCTGTAGGGGAATCTGATATTCAACAATTGGCCATTCTAGGTATATAATGACTCAACATACTTGCCCCAATTTGAGAAAATTCTTCAGGGTCATCCCAGGTCTTCAGGTCCCCATAGGATTGGCTGAGGCTTTTGTTGTAATTGCTTCTCAATTCAATAGCTCCCTCTGCCTAATTTTGCTTCTTTCATTCCCCCATATTTATTAATCCCCAAAGGACTCCCCAGTAAACCTCCTGCATGCAAATCTGGCTCAGTCTAGTTCCTGGGAATTTGACCTGCAACAGGTACATATTGAGTAAGGTATATATCAGCCGTAGTGATATGAAGCCGTGGGCATTCTGATATTTTATTTCCCTTTCTTCACAGGGATATATTCATGTGTTTATTGCAACCTTCTTTAAGGGCTTTCTTAACTTCTTCAGCAAAGTCATCATCTATTGGTCACTGGATCAGACTTCATCAAAGCACTTGACAATAGTCAGAACCCAAGAATGAAAACAATGAAACAATGGTCAAGTCCATGGTGGAACCAAAAGTCCTACCCTTAAATGGATCCTTGATAAACAAGTGTTGACTGATCCTGTGTATGATTGTTAAAGTACAGGTGAGATAATATCAGGTGAATTCAAATCATATAATATCTTCTTCTCAGAAAGAACACTACGGAGTTTTTCAGACTCCAGAAACAGGGTGTGAGTGCTGTTTAGATGTCTTATTCTTTGAAGTACCCATATGATCACCTTAAACTCACTCCTATCACTAAGCATAATGAAAGGCATAATTAGTATAGATAAGAAAGCATGGACACCATGTTTTCTTCAAAGATACCTCGTATAATTAGATGTTAAAGATCTATATTTTTAGACTTGGGTTTAGAGAAATAGGTATGTTTCTATCCTTTATGTGAAGTGGTTTAGGATCTGGATCCAGCTAAAATGAATTTGTTTACTTTTGTGGGCTCCTAGATTCTCACAAGTGCCTTAAGAATACTGTCACAAGATTTCTGAAGGCACATAATTTCAACAGTAGCAATGGCTTAAACACTGATGTCCAATATGACAAATGGGCCACATCCTAAGTTTTCTTGCTGCGTGCTTTTGTAACAACACATAATAGCAAACAGCATGAGCATGTCTGGTAAATATGTCTGAACAAATAAAAGGATAGGGATGGTAGCAGAGTTAATTCTGCAAATTAAGTGTAGATTATATCAGCATGCTACATTCACAGAAAGATTATCATTGTTATTTTGACATATACTTGGTAATTCTAAAACCATTGGCAAAAGACATTTCTTTAAAATATCAGAAATTTTTAAGATCCCACATAAAAGAGACATCTCCATATTGAATCCATAGTCACTAAAGCACACTGCTGAAAATGCCACAGGAGTGGAAACCAGGTCATGTGATCAGCTCTGTAGCTCCTGGGCTCAGTTTTATAGCTTTTGATTGACATATTCTTTCAAACACAGGCCAACTTTAGGCATAATCTGCATTCAACATCCTTGAAAGTTTAAGCACAATTTCATGTCCTGGGATGGCTGATATGTGCCCAGGATGATTAGCAGACTTCCTTGTGTGTTAAGCTAGTCCAGATAACAAAAGGTATAGACTGTGACTATTTTACAAAACAAGCTTTGTCTCATTTATGACTCCTGCCTTCGATGTGTTTTATGTTCTATTGGAAATTATTTCAAATCTTGGCCAAGAATGGATCTCTCTTGCTAGATTATTTTCTTGAGTGCTAAAAATGGAGAAATTTTATTCAGTCAAGAAACACAATTGAATTTCTTTGTTGTAGACTTAATGCACAAGACATGCCTTCATATATTATGTAAGGACACTTTTAAATTACATTGCTAAAATAGATGACACAGCACTGTGAAGTAAACAGCAATTCCTTTACCAGATTGATTCTGCTTGTGACATTTAAGTCTCTAAACCATGACTGATTGTGCTGGGAAGGAGGGTGTGGCAGATCGCATTTTTTTAATGACCCACCCCACATGTTTTCCTTCAATGTGACCTTACCACCACACCAATAAGAGGGGGAGTTTATTTCTCTACTCCTTAAGACAATGTAGGCCCTGTCAATGCTTTGATCCTTAGACACTATGAGAAGTGACACTATGCCAATTCTGGGCAAAGACATTAGTTGACCTCATAAATTCTTCTGCATTTTGGAAAACAGCCACCAGGTTAAAAGTATAAACACCCTGAGACTGATAAGGCTGGGGCACCCCAAAGCTGGGGTCCTGCCTGAGAGGTCAAGTGGATTCTTAGCTGTGTGCAGAAAAGAATAAAAAAGTGAGCCAACAAGGTAAAGTAAAAACGAGTTTATTAAAAGAAAAACAGAAAGAAGACTACTCTACAGGCAGAGCAGCTCCTGTACATCACGGGGGTTTCCATTGGAAAATAAAAACAGGCCGGGCGTGGTGGCTCAAGCCTATAATCCCAGCATTTTAGGAGGCCAAGACGAGAGGATCACCCAAACTCAGGGGTACAAGACCAGCCGGGGCAACTCGGTGAGACCTCGTCTCTACAATAAATAAAAAAATAAACCGGGTGTGACAGCACACACCTGAAGTTCCAGCTTCTTGGAAGGCTGAGGCGGAAGGATCGTCTGAGCCCAGGCAGGTCGAGGCTACGGTGGCCGGGAGCATGCTACTGCACTCCAGCCTGGGTGACAGAGTGAGACTCCAACTCAAAAAAAAAAAAGAAAGAAAAGAAAAACAAATTTATTGAAATGACAGAGAACAGGCTATTCCATAGGCAGAGCAACTTGGGCTGGTCTATAGGAAGAACAGCAGCCGTGCATTGCTGGGGCTTTATTTTTACAGTTATCTCTTGATTACATGCTAGGCAAGAGGTGGATTACTCATGGGTTTTTCAGGAAAGGGGCAGAGAGTTCCCAGAATCAAGGATTCCTCTCTTTCTTTAAACCATGTAGGGTAACTTTGGGGAGTTGCCATGGTAATTGTAAACTGTCACGGTGCTAGTAGGAGCGTCTTTTAGCATGCTAATACATTTAATTAGCATATAATGAGCAAAAAGTAAGTAAGTAGAGGTGGCTTTTGATGCCATTTTGGTCTTAGCTGGTCTCAGCTGGCTTTGGCCGGTCTTTCAGCCACATCTTGCTTTTCAGAAACTTAGTTCTCATCTTATAACTTCTGTCTTGGGAAACTTAGTCCTGCCGGATCCCTGTCTCAAGACTACCATACTGTGAAAAGTCCAAGCCCCATTGAAGCTGAAATGGCATGTGGAGAGAGAGAGAGAGGAAGAGAGGGAGAGAGGGAGGAAGGGAGGGAGGGAAGAAGGGCGGAAGGGAGAGAGCACACGCAAGAACAAGGGGAAAAAATGAGGCACCAGATATATATGTGAAGTCACCTTGGAAATAGATCCTCCAGCTCCATTCATCTCAATTGAAATCACATGAATTCAGGAAAGACCCACCTTAGCCTTTCCCGAATTTCGGATTCATAAAATCATGAACAAAATAAAATGATTCTTTCAATTCACTATGCTTTGAGAGTAATTTGTTACTCAGCAATAGAAACTGAAGAAAAGGTATCTGCTAATAATATGATTAATTAATCAAATAAGTTGGTAAGTATAGGAGGTTATGTACATTCCTGAGACCATGGAGCCATACCACCTGCTTTAAGACAAGATGGGGCATGTTCAGGGTGGTATGGTCTAGACTCCGCCTGCCTTCAGATTCTGGCTTTTCCACATCAAATCTTTATGATATTGAGGAGCCCATGCTTTAATTTCCTCACCTGTAAAATAAAGATAACAATAATAACTGCCTTACAGGATTGTTGTGATTTAATTAGTTAGAATTTAGGAGTGCTATATGGATTTTAGCTTTTGTTATTGTGACATGTAGCTGGGCCTCAATGATAGTGACCAGCAGAGTGTTCTTTTGATCAACATAGTAGGAGTAAACCTTGAGATTTAGACCGAGCTGAAGTTAAATCCTAGATCAACCATGTATATGTAATTCTGAAACCTCTCTAGGCCTCAATTTTCCCATATGTAGTATATGGATAGTAATATCTACTTCTCAAGGTTCTTGCAAGCATTAGATGAGCTAATCAGGTAAAGTGTTAAGTCCAGAGCCTGCTTGGCAGGTAGTTAGCTTTCAATAATTGTTAACTCCTTAGGGACCCCAATATCTCTATTTGATTTCACATAGGGTGGAATTCTCTTAGCACAAGAGAAGAGACTTTTTAAAGACTTTTTATTAATGTTAACACAGAGCGTACTCAACTTTCAGTTATTTTCAAGGAATACCTGAAGAACTGGGCGTAGTGGCTCATGCCTGTAATCCCAGCACTTTGGGAGGCCGAGGCAGGAGAATTGCTTGAGCGTAGAAGTTTGAGACGCACCTAAGCAGCATAGCAAGACCTTGTCTCTCTAAAAGATGCAAAAAATTAGGCGGTCATGGTGGCAGGCGCCCATGGTCCCATCTACTCAGGAGCCTAAGGCAGAAGGATCATTTGAGCCCAGGAGGTTGAGGCTGAGGTGAGCCACGATGTTGCTACCGCAGTCCAGCCTGGGTGAAAGAATGAGATCCCAACTCAAAAAAAAAAAAAAAAAAAAAGGGAATACATGAAAAAGGTATACATTTACAAAAGCAACCTGCTGATATCCAATTTTCTTTTCTTTCTTTCTTTTCTTTTTTTTTCCTTTTTGTAAGAGTATCACTCTATCCCCCTGGCTGAAGTGTAGTGGCACGCTCATGCCTACCACAGCCTTGACCTGTTGGGCTTAGGCAATCCTTCTGCCTCAGCCTTCCACGTAGCTGGAACTACAGGCATGCGCCCTCACACCTGGCTATTTTTAAAAAATGTATTGTAGAGATGAGGTCTTGCTATGTTGCTCAGGCTGATCTTGAACCCCTGGGCTCAGGCAATCCTCTCACCTTGGCCTCCCAAAGTACTGGGATTACAGGTGTGATCCATCACACCCGGACCAGTTTTCTTTTCTTAGGACACTATTCTTGTCATACAAAACTGTAGTGTTTGGGTATCAGTAACTGGCTGAGGATGAGAAGCATCAATTAGCTATTACAACTCAAAGCTATCAATCAAATCACATGTTATTTGCTATGCCCTAGGCAACCAAAGACATCAAACTAACAAGATCTCAGAGGAGCAGATAAACAGCTACAAAGTTCTCAGCAAGGCACTGCTCAATAAGGGTCCTTAGTTCCACCAACCCAATCTGGCTAATGCCAAATGCAAGTGAAAACATGAAGTCAGTGATGGAGGGGGGATGGGGTAATAAATCCCAAGATTGGGGCTGAAGCAAACTCAACAGAAAATGTAAACACTAGCTCTGCAGTAGGGAGTAAACAAAGCCTCATCAAAATAAGCTAAAGAAAGCTTGGCTAGTTATTTCCAGAGACTTGCCCCCTGGACAAAAACATTGAGAAAACTTGAAGTGATGTCTGCTCATGAGAAAATAATGGCAAAGTCAGAAAAAAATAGAGAAGTGGATCAGAATAAATCACCTTTTAAGTGAGCAGAGTCGGGGACCAGGAAGAACAAAATTCCCAGTACCTGTTTTATACCAGCGTGGGAAACTAGCTCATTTTAACCTGTCATTGCACATAAATCACTCTTCAAGCTTGGCGGAGGCAGGAATTCTTCCTCTAATACATCATATTTACCAGAATATGGGTAACTATAAAACTATAATAACGGTTTTTTGCTAAAGAACACGTCAAAATTATAAAGATTGACCACCAAGAGAAGGTAGGCATGAGGGTATAGGATGGAATGTATTCTTTGAGAAAATTATTAAAGCACATCCAAATTCTAGTATAATAAAGAAAATGTAATATCATAGTGTGGGGTGTTCTAATAATAATAGAATCAACTCTAATTTCCAGATTTCTTAAATAGAAGTAATCTTGTGACCTCCACCCTACCTCAAAAGATCCCAATAAATCATATAATAACATGGCATTTATTTAGTACCTACTGTGTGTCCAGCTCAGTACTCCTTTTTTCAAATGCATGACTAAATTCTGTCCTTATGAGTGCTAAGATGTAGGAGCTACTTTTTTTAGGTTACTAAGTGGTTTAATCAGAAATGATTAAATGTCTAAAAAATCATTTGAGCATGTTTAACATTCTCTGTCCAATACCTCCTTCAAATCACTACCTTCCCCCATCTTTCCTAAAGAAAACCTTACCCTGACTTAAATTGCCATAGATTAATTTCACTTACTTTTGAATTTTTTGTCATCTTTATTTTAGATTCAGGGAGTACACATGCCTGTTTATTACATGGACACATTGTGTAGTGGTAGGGATTGAGTCTCATGTGGTCCATTCTCCAGATAGTGAACATTGTACCCCATAGGTGGTTTCTGAACTTTAACCTTCCCTTACCACCTCCCCACCTATTGTCTATTGTTTCCATTTTTTTTTTTTTTTTTTTTGTTTGAGTCTCACTCAGTCGCCCAGACTGGAGTGTAGTGGCAGCTCCCGGCCACCGCAGCCTGGACCTGCTGGGCTCCGGCAATCCTTCCGCCTCAGCCTTCCAAGTAGCTGGAACTACGGGCGCACGCTACCACGCCCGGCTAATTTTTTTGATTTATTGTAGAGATGCGGTCTCACCAAGTTGCCCAGGCGGGTCTCGAACCTGCGGGCTCAGG